>PVKM010014694.1:0-28724 GCA_004027735.1 Carollia perspicillata | reverse complement strand
GTGTCGTCCTGCAAACTGAAAGGTCCCCGGTTTGACTCCAGATCAGGGAACACACAGCTGAGTTGCAGGCCAGCTCCTCAGCTGGGGACGGGTGAGAAGCAGCCTACTGATGTTTCTCTCACACATCGATGCTTTTCTTCCTACCTTCCCCCCCTCTAAAAATAAACAAAATATTTTTAAAAAATGAAATAAAAGGCATAAAAATTTGAAGGAAAGAAGTAGTCTTTTCCACAGACATTATGATTATAGAAAACCCTAGGAAGGTACTAGAATAAGGGAGTGTAGCAAGATATTCTACATACAGAGGAGTAAGTTTACAGGTGTTCTTATGGAAAAAAACACAATTAATAAATAATAATACAAGAATAAACTATGCATTTCATGTACTCACAACTGTAAACCTACTCTTTCCCACCCGCCGTTACCTTTCCTTCATCCTTCAGGATACAGTCAACATACAAAAACCGACTGTTCGACAACACCAAATGCTGGCCAGTATGTGGAGCAAAAGAACTCTCACACATTGCTGGCAGAAATGCAAAACGATACAGCCACTTTGGCAGTTTCTTAGAAAACTAAACATACCCTTACCCTATGATCCAGCAATTGTACTGCTTGGTATTTACCCAGAGGAGTGGAAAAACATCTGCACACACAAATACCTTCACATGGATCTTTAGAGCAGCCTTATTTACAACTGTCAAAACTTGAAAGCAACAAAAGATCTCCCTTAGTATGTGAATGATTAAACTAGTATATCCAGACATTAGAATATTATTAAATAGCAAAAATGAAATGAGTTATCAAACTATGAAAAGACATGGAAGGACTTTAAATGCATTTTACTAAGTGAAAATAGCCAATCTGAAAAGCCTTCATATTGCATGATACCAACTATATGACATTCCGGAAACAGCAAAACTATAGAGTCAAAACAAAAAAATCAGTGGTTGCTGGGACTAAGGATAGGGTGAGGCAGTGAACAGGAAAAGCATAGAGGGCTGTTAGGGCAGTGATAATGCTCTATGATATTATAATTATGCATACATTATACATTTGTCCAAACCCACAGAATCTACAATGGCAACAGTGAACCTTAATGTGGACTATGGGTAATTACGTGTCAATGTAGATTCATTCACCCTTGGCAAAAAAAATGTACCACTCTCATAAATGATGTTGATAATAAAAAGAGGCTATGCACGTGTGGGAAAAGGGGTATTAAGAAAATCTATGTGCATTTCTCTCAATTGTGTTTGTAAACCTAAAACTGCTGTAAGAAGTCAAGTCTAAAAAAATCAATTCAGACTTCTGGCCACGATAGAGGTGTAAGTAGATACACTTTGCCTCCTTGCGCAATTGAAAGGACAACAACAAATTTAAAACAAAAAATTACCACAACTGCCAGAAAACTGAACTGTATGGAAGTCTAAAAACCAAGGAGTTAAAGAAACATTCATCCAGACTGGTAGTAGGGGTGGAGACAGGCAGCCTGCAGAGGAGGACTCTGGGAAAGGAAGTGGCTGGCAAACCGGGTGGTCCCACATTTGCGCATGAATAAACCGAGAGGAACAACTGGGGAGCAAGACAGACCACATAACCCAGGGTTCCAGTGCAGGGAAATAAAGCCTCAAAACCTCTGACTGTAAAAACCTAAGGGGGTTGCGATGGTGGGAGAAATTCCCAGCCTCACAGGAGAGTTCACTGGGGAGAACGACAGGGTCCTACAATGTACACAAACCCACCCACCCTAGGAATCAGCACCAGAAGGGCCCAATTTGCTTGTGGGTAGCACAGAAAGTGACTGAAAGCCAGCCAAGAGCCAATAAAGCAGCACTGTTCCCTCTCAGACCCCTCCTCCACATACAACACCACAACACAGCGATGTGGGATGTGTCACCCTGGTGATTACCTAAAGCTCTGCCCCTTACTATGTAACAGGTGTGCCGGTACAAAAGAATATGGCCCAAACAAAAGAACAGATCAAAGCTCCAAAAAGAGAACTAAGCAATGAAGAGATAGCCAACCTATCAGATGCACAGTTCAAAACACTGGTAAATCAGGATGTTCACAGAAATGGCTGAGTATTATGCCAAAATAGAGGGAAAAGTGAGGGCAATGAAAAAGTGAATTAAAGGGAAATATACAGGGAACCAACAGTGATGGGAAGGAAACAGGGACTCAAATCAATAGTTTGGAGCAGAAGGAAGAAATAAACATTCAAGTGGAATAGAATGAAGAAACAAGAAGTCAAAAAAATGAGGAGAGACTTAGGAACCTCCAAGATATCTTTAAACGTCCCAACATCTGAATCACAGAGGTACCAGAAGAAGAGGAAGAGCAAGAAATTGAAAACTTATCTGAAAAAATAATGAAGAAGTATTTCCCCAATCTGCCAAAAGAAACAGACTTCTACAGGAAGTTCAGGAAGCTCAGAGTCCCAAAGAAGTTGGACCCAAGAAAGAACACACCAAAGTACATCATAATTACATTAGCCAAGATTAAAGATAAAGAGAGAATCTTAAAAACAATAAGAGAAAAGTAGACAGTTACCTATAAAGGAGTTCCCATTAGACCATCAGCTAATTTCTCAAAAGAACCTTTACAGGCAAGAAGGGGCTGGAAGGAAGTTTCTAAGTCATGAAAGGCAAGGACCTACATCCAAGATTACTCTATCCAGCACAGCTATCATTTAGAATGGAAGGGCAGATAAAGTACTTCCCAGATTAGGTCAAGTTCAAGGAGTTCATCATCACCAAGCCCTTATTATATGAAATCTTGAAGGGACTTACCTAAGAAAACGAAGAAAATTTTAAAAATGGACAATAAAATGACCACAAACTCACAACTGTCAACAACTGAACCTGAAAACAAAACCAAAAATGAACTAAGCAAACAACTAGAAAAGGAACAGATTCACAGAAATGGAGATCACATGGAGGGTTATCAGTGGGGAGGGCAGGTGGGAGGATGGGGGGAAAGGTCCAGGGAATAAGTATAAATGGTAGGTTCAAAATAGACAGAGAGAGGTTAAGAATAATATGGAGAGTGGCTGGGATGGGAGTAAAAGAGAGAAAACTGTACTTGAACAACAATTAAAATTAAATTAAAAAAAAAAGAATACAGGAAATGGAGAAGCCAAAGAAGTTATATGTATGACCCATGGACATGAACTAAGGTGAAGGATTGCTGGTAGGTGGGGCTGCAGGGCAGAAGGGAATAAAAGGGAGAAAAAAGTGGGACAACTGTAATAGCGTAATCAATAAAATATATTTTAAAGTATTACTCAAAAAATACAAAAAATAAAATATAAAAAAAATCAATTGTAGCCACTGCCAAGACCAAGATGGCCAGGAGACTCGCCACCTTTCTCAAGAATGTGTGGGCCAAGAAGTTAGTGCTGGTTGTTTCTTTCACCATCGGGGCCTCACTGTAATTCTGCCACCTTTAGCCCCTATACCAGGTATACTGCCATGATCAACCAGG
The DNA here is from genome assembly GCA_004027735.1 of Carollia perspicillata. Classification (NCBI taxonomy): domain Eukaryota; kingdom Metazoa; phylum Chordata; class Mammalia; order Chiroptera; family Phyllostomidae; genus Carollia; species Carollia perspicillata. The sequence continues at coordinate 25,238 of PVKM010014694.1, read as the reverse complement.
TCATACCCTACAACTACCCAGTGCCCGTCCAAGATGATGGGAACATGCCCAACGTGGGCCAGGACCCCCAGGGCCCAAGCTTGGTGGCTAAAGAAACTGCAAATACTTCCCTTGATGTGCACCCCAATAAAAATGTGAAAAACAAAAAAAAAAATCAATTGTACTTCTATGTACTAGCAACAAACAACTAGAAAGATAAAGTATGTTTAGAGATTTTGGGGGGAAAAGGCCAAATGCCCGACAAGGAATAGGTAATCAAAAAATAATTTTATCAACAAACTACTATACTATACTAATAGAAAAAAAGGACAGTAGGTTCTGTCTACATCAGTGTTTCTGAAGGTCATGTCATTAAATAAAAATAAATTCCTTTTCCTTTTAAATAAAAATAAAAATCGCATCTTCTATTTCCTATTTATAGTAAAGGAGGGAAAGGTGAGAAAACTAAAATTTAATACCTTTTAAACATATCAACATTTCATAACCCATTATAAAATAATATTAAATTAAAATGAGAGGTATACACATAGAACAATGGAAAGCAATTTGAATGTAGTTTTCGCCTTAAACTCACTGTGTTGTTTTTGTTTGTTTGTTTGTTTGTTTTGGTAGAGAGAGGGGAAAGGAGGGAGAGAAACATCAATGTGAGAGAGAAACATAGGTTGCCTCTAACATACCCCCAACTGGGAACCTGGCCCACAACCCAAGTATGTGCCCTGACCAGGAACTGAACCTGCAACCCTTCAGTTCACAGACAAGCTCTCAATCCACTGAACCACACCAACCAGGGCCTAAAACTCACTTTGGAAGAACAAAAAATCTAATTTAGAATACTAAACTAAAAATGAGTATCCAGATCCTACTCCCTGCTCTATTTTAGGAAAACACTCTAAAACTTTCTAGATCTCAAGAGTCTCAACAGTAAAATTAAGGATTAGATTAAATTATTTTTAGAGGCTTCCATTCTAATACTCAATGGCTTACTCTGTTAACATACTTGGCAAGAGCACGCTCTATTAGCCCTGGCTGGTATGGCTCAGTGGATTGAGTACCAGTCTGCGAACCAGAATGTTGCTGGTCTGATTCCCAGTCAGGGCACACGCCTGGGTTGCAGGCCAAGTCACCAGTTGCGAGGGTGTGGGAGGCAACTTATCCATGTTTCTCTCCTTCTGTTTCTCCCTCCCTTTCCCCCCCTCTAAAAATAAATAAAATCTTTAAAGAAAAGAATATGCTCTATTAGGGTTTTATATAGTACCAAATACACTGTGCCTTTATTAGGACTTTCTAAAAACTGTCATAACAATCATGATTGATTACCCACATTCAGTACCCTTTCTCCAGGCCTCCTACACCATTTGTTTTAAGGCCATATTAATTCAGGAATTCAGTTCCACTTCTAGGAGTTTCTACTATAGAACTATAGTGCTAACAAATATGTACAAAGATATGTATAAGAATACTTATTATAGCATTACTAGTAAAATGATAAAAAATATGGAAACCCAAATTCGCATCAAGGGGTATTAATAATTTTTGGATTACCAAATAATATAAAACTGTTTGAAAAAGGCAGATATATATACACTGCCTAAAAGTTAACAGACTTTCTCTTCTAAACAAAAAAGATTAAATTTCTCTGCCATGTAGGCCAGCACTCAATCCACTGAGCCACACCAGCCAGGGCTGATTAATTCATTTTTGATTGCTGAATTTTCTCCAGATTGGATGAATCTTCTTATGATCTCAGAATGCCCACCCTCCACAACCCCTAACCTTTTTGGTATCACAAGAATAAAGGAAAAAGACAAAGACAATGCAAAAAGGATAGGAAAAAAAAACCTTTCGCTATTCCCAAAGCATCTTCTGCAGAACATATAGTGATGATCATAACTAATAGAGAGATGCTGTACCCCTTTCCCAACTCAAAATGTTGGCAGAGCTAGGGCAAAGCAAGAAAGGGTAAGGTGGGGAATATTAAATTGACAACTTCATTGGTCCATCTCCAAAAACAACCAGTGGGGTCTGGTCTACCAGCTGGTAGCCAATATTAACCTTAATCAACGCATATATGGCTATGTACAAAATAAGCCTATATTTTCCAACTATGTTAACAGCTGACTACTGGCCCACTGCTATACAAACAAATCAACCACTTCAGATTTAAGGCACTACTATCATGTTCCACAGGATCCTCAAATCCAAAGTAAAAACATCTCTCTCTCTTCTCCCAAATTAGTTGCTCCTCTTCCTATACTACTTATTACTGTATTTTCCAGTATCTATGTAATCTACTAGCATGTTTTCAACTAGTGATTTAGTGTTTAAAAAAAACTGTTGTATCTATTTCCATTTCTTTCTTTCCTTTTTAAATCAGTACCTAAACTCTTAAATAAATATCCATTTGTGTAAGTTTATAATAAATACTCACATATATTCACTTGTACATATTTTTATTTTATATCTACACAGAGCAGTTTAAGAGCTCCCAAGTGAATATCAAGTGAACATGCTTGATGACAGATGCAGAAAAATGTGTCATCTTTTCAACAAATGATATTGGAACAGTTTAATATCCATTTGCAAACAAATAAAATAAAATTCATCTTCAATCCATACCTTGCACTAAAAATTCAAATTGTATGCCAGGTATAAATGTAAAATCCAAAACCAAAAAATTTCTATGAGAAAACCTTTGTGACTTTGCATTAGGCAGATTTCTTAAAACAACAAAGGCACAACACAGAAAAGAATAAAATGAAACAATGGACTTCATCAAAATTAAAAACTTCTGCCCTACAAAAGACACTGTTAAAAGATAAACAAAAGACTAGAAAAAAAGCCTGGCTGGTGTGGCTCAATGAACCGAGCACCAGCCTGCAAACCAAAGGGTTGCTGGTTCAATTCCCAGTCAGGGCACATGCCTGGGTTGCGCCAGGTCCCCAGTAAGGGATGCATGAAACATCAACACATTGATGTCTCTCTCCCTCTCTTTCTCCCGCCTTCCCCTCTGTCTAAAAATAAATAAATCTTCAAAAAAAAGACTAGAAAAAATATTTTTAATTTATGTATTTTATAAATAACTTGTTTTGAGAGTAGGTATAGGCCTCTCAAAACTCAGTAATAACACAATCCATATTTTAAAAAACAGGCAAAAGATTTGAACAGACACTATATCAAGGAAACTATGGAGAGAGCAAATAAGCATATGGAAAAAAGCTCCGTATCATCAGTCATTAGGGAAATGCAAATTTAAAACACAATGGGATTCTACTACACACCCAGTTGAACACCTGAAGTTAACAAACCAAGTGTTGGCAAGGACAAAGAGGAACTTAGAACTCACACACATTGGCTGGTTGAAGTGTAACATCAAACCACCATGCTACAAAATAGTTTGGCAGTTTAAGTGACATGTGAAAGTATTGTATGATCCAGCCACTGCCCTCCTAGGTATTTACCCAAGAGAAATGAAAGCGCATGTTCATACAAAAATCTGAGCACAAGTGTTTCTGGCAGCTTTGTTTTATGAGCCAAAACTGTAAACACTTAACAGGTAAATGGATAAACAAGTTGTAGCAGATCCAACAACGGAATACTACCCAACAATAAAAAGGAGTGAATTACTGACACAGAATACATGACTCTAAAATAATTATGCTGAGTGAAAGAAGCCAGGTAAAAAAGAATACATACTGTATTTTATTTATATAAAGCTCTAGAAAATGCTAAGTATTTTATAATGACAGAAAGTAGATCAACAGTTGCTCAGGGTGAAGGCAGAGACAGGAGAGGGAATTACAAAGGAGCCCTAGGAAATATTTAGGAGACATAGATATATTCATCTCTCTTGACTGTGGTGATGGTTTTCCAGGTGTATACATATATCAAAATATTCAAACACTACACACTTTAGCCCTGGCTGGTGTGGCTCAGTGGATTGAGCATGGTACTGTGAACCGAACAACTGTGGTTCGATTCCTGGTCAGGGCACATGCCTGGGTTGCGGGCCAGTTCCTAGCGGGGGACACATGAGAGGCAGCCATGCATTGATGTTTCTCTCCCTCTCTCCTTCCCTTGCCCTCTAAAGATAAATAAAATCTTAAAAAAAAAAAAAAAAAAAAAAACCTCTACACACTTTAAATACGTGCAACTTTATTCAATTATAATTCAAAAAAGCCATTAAACTGTTCAAAAAACAAAAAAATTAATTTTCTCTGCTCTCTGGAAGATTTCTTTAGAAAAGATAAGTCATGAAATATCAGTGTCTGCCTACAAAAGACAATGAAAAGTGAAAATTAGGTCCAATGGATCCTGATGGTATACCAATGGTAAGAATACCTCAACAAAAATAAATACACATACATATATATCCATAATTTCATAATTCTTTAAAAAAACATTCATTGCTTCTGAAGGTCAGAGATCAACTCACTTGTTTGAACACTGGTATATAAAGAGAAAGAATCATGCATTTATCCCACCTTTCCTTAATAACTCTTCCCCTGCGTAACCAAATAGTAGATACACAAGTCTCATTAGAATGTTACCATTTTGAACCCCTATTGAATTAATGAATGTAGGCACTGCACATAATGGCTAATCTGACAAAGAGAGAGAACCAGAGATGTACTTCCTGATTAAAAAATACACCACTACATATAATAACCTTCCCAAAGTTTTTAAATCAAAATATGATCAAACCTTTAAATCCAACTAATTTACTGAAAAGAGAAATCAGACAATATATTATATCTTTTTTATAAATGATACTGAGAGAGAGCTATCAACCAATCGCAATGCAAGTACCTTACAGATGCTGACTGAAAGTCCTGAAAGTTTTTTTTTTTTTATTGTTTTTCACTGAAAGTTTAAAATATATAAAAATAAAACCTCTGAGACCATTGGAAATCTAAACACTGATTTCCAATGTTTCTAAACATTGGATGCATGATTGTTTCTAAACAATCAATGCATGATTCTTTCTCTTTATATACCAGTGTTCAAACAAGTGAGTTGATCTCTGACCTTCAGAAGCAATGAATATTTTTTTAAAGAATTATGAAATTATGGATATATTAGATCATCAATATTAAGGAATTACTGTTTGCTTTTAGGTGTGATAACAGTATTGCATTTGTTTTTTAAAAAGACCTGCTCTTTTATAAACACATACTAATATATTTACAGATTACATGTTGTGATTCTGGAATCTCCTTCTAAATAACATAAGGAAGAAGTGTGTGAGAATACAAATGAAATAACATTATCCATGAGTAGGGCATTTATGAAGCTGGATGATTAGAGACGGGTGTAATATTCCAGGGTGTAATATTCCACTTCGTCTGCTTTTATATATGCTTGAATTTTTCATAGCAAAAAGTTTCGAAAAATAAGATACTTTGTTAAATTTACTTTGTAACTTTTTTATGTAAATAGATGTAAAAAGCCAAAATAAATAAAATTGGCTTAGGCCAAATTTCCTCTCATATTGCCTCTGTCCTTTTTTTTAAAAGATTTTATTTATTTACTATAGAGAGGGGAAGGGAGGGAGAAAGGGAGAGAAACATCGATGTGTGGTTGCCTCTCACACGCCCCCCCACCAGGGACCTGGCCCACACCCCAGGCATGTGCCCTGGACTGGGAATCACACCAGCAGCCCTTTGATTCACAGGCCAGCACTCAACCCACTGAGCCACACCAGCTAGGACTGCCTTTGTCCTTTTGGATATGAAGCTTATATTAGCTTCAGAATACAAACTGGGTAACTTTGCCTCTTTCCCTATTTTCTGACAGTTTACAAAAGATAAGAACAATTTGTTTCATAAAGGTTTACCTGAACTTTATAAATAGTCTGGGCCTGATAGCTGCTTATGGAAGGGAAAGGTATATTTTTAATTACTAATTTTAACTTTATTCAGGATTTTAATTTACTGTTTATTCAGTTTTTAGTATATTTTCCTTAAGAAGTAGCCAATCTCATCTGTTCCTTTGTCATTCTCAAATGTATTGGAATAAAATTCCTCATAAAAATTAATCTCTATTATATTTATAGTTATGTACTCATTTTTTAATTTTTAATAGTATTTGTACCTTCTTTTTCCTCAATACATCTTTTTGGTTGCTCATCACTTTGTTAGTCTTTTCAAAGAATCACATTTTTATTTAAGCCCCTCTGTTGTTTCTTTGCCTTCTGTCATTACTTCCTATTCTTAGCATTGTTATTTTCTTCTAGTTTCTTCAGGCTGCTTAAGCTACTTACTTAGCTCGCTCATTTCGATCTCTTTTTACATATTTACATATATAGTTAAGCCTATGAATCAATCTCTTTAGTATTACCTTAACCTGCATTCAAAAGGTTTGATTCGTGATGGGGTTTCTTCTTTGTTTTGGTTTCTGTAGAAGTTTATTTTCCATGATCATTTCTTCTATGACCCATGAATTATTTGTAAATATTTTTAAATTTCTAAACATGACAATGTCTTATCTTTTGATTTATAATTACACCGCACTGTGCATTGTATGACTGTCTGCTATTTGCTACAGCTTACGTTGTGACTTGGTATGTGGTGAAATTTCATAAATGTTCTGTGTATTAAAAACGTACACAGTCCTGGCTGGTGTGGCTCAGTGGGCTGAGTGCCAGCCTGCAAACCAAAGGTCACTGGTTGAATTACCAACCAGGGCACATGCCTGGGTTGCTGGCCAGGTCCCCACTTGGGGGTGTGTAAGAGGCAACCAATCAATATTTCTCTCCCTCTTTCTCCTTTCCTTCCACTCTCTCTCTAAAAATCAATAAAGAATATCTTTTAAAACAATGTATATGGAGTGGAGCAAAAGTACATTTACAGCTTTGAACACATGAAAGTGCTTATTTTTATATTCTTATTTATTAATTATTGTATTATTTTACATACAAACAACTGTAAAACCCTTTGCCCCATAATGCATGACCTATCAGTTGCAGGGTTTCATAAATGTCCATTAGCTCAAACCTGTTAATTCTTTTATTCAAACCTTCCTTCTTTATTAATGATTTACTTGATATGTTAATTATCAAAAGGTTTATTAAAATATTAACATTAGGGCTGTCCATTTATCATTATGTCAATATTTTTTCTTTGTATATTTGAAGTTGTTATATATATAGACACAAACTCATGATATTCACCTTTTCCCAGAAATATTTAAATCTTCCTAGTGAATAAATCTCTTAGTTCTTCATAATGCTTTTTGCCTTATTCTAAGTTTTCTTAAGATTAATATATGTAATCTATATACATATAGATTTTTTTGGTTCTTTATGTTACAATGTTTTAGACCCATTACACATAAAGAACAATATACAGTCATATCTTGGTACTCATCTTACTCATCGGCTTCAGAACTCGTCAAACCCTGTACCTGTGCATTTTTTTAAACATTGTTTATTTATTTTCAGACAGAGGGGAAGAAAGGGAGAAAGAGAGGGAGGGAAGCATCAATGTGTGGTCGCCTCTCCCACACCTCTCATCGGGGAGCTGGTCTGCAACCCAGGCATGTGCCCTAACTGGGAATTGAACTGGCAACTCTTTGGTTTTCGGCCAGTGCTCGATCCACTGAGCCACACAAGTCATAGCTACTTAAACATTTTGATGAGAAAAAAATGTTTCAGCACATGGTGCTTGCTTGGGACTCTGCTCAGGGCTGATCACACTTGCTTGGGCTTATATGTCTCACAATGCCATAAAGCTGCTTGCCCCACCCCCCAACAAAGAAAAAATGCCTCATCATTTGTTGATTGTTCAGTACTCGTTGGTTTAGGCACTCGTCACAAGGTCCAGAACAAATTAACAAGTACCAAGGTACTTGAAATTATTCGCTTGCTATCTTAAAAAAAAATAAAATCACCCCATCCTACGGTTGCCATCTTTTCTCTGGTAAATTTAGTCTCTTTGCATTTATTTTGATAATTGACATAGTTGAAATTATTTCCGTCACCTTATTTTGGTTTTAATATTATGCTACTTCCCTTTTTTTAGTTCCCCTTAAAATTTTAACAGAACTACAATATTATTGCTTTTTCTAAATGAAAGCACCTCAGAAAGCTTTACCTCAGATCACTACCCCTTCCGTCATATGTGCTGTTTCCTAGTACAGTATTTAGTTCTGTGCATTTATTGTTTTATAAAATCAGGTTGTCCAGATCTGGCATGTTTACCAATTTCTATCTTTGTGTCTTGCATCCTCTTCTACATTCTGGGTTCAATTTCCTCCTGTAAGTACAAATGCCTTTAGTAATTCTTTCAGTAATGGTCTACGAGTAGTCAACTCTCTTTATCTCCATTCAAAAATACATTTAGTTCTCCTTTATTTCAAAAATGACAGTTTTCTTGCCATGGCTGGTGTGGCTCAGTGGATTGAGTGCCCACCTATAAACTGGAACGTCACCAGTTGATTCCTAGTTAGGGCACATGCCAGGGTTGAGGTCAGATCCCCACCTGGGGGCATGTGAGAGGCAACTGACAGATTTCTCTCTCCCACATCAATGTTTCTCTCCCTCCCTTCCCCTCTAAAAGTAAATAAATAAAATCCTTAAAATAACAAGTTTTCGGAATTATCTTATTTTTCCTTTGCACTTTGAGGATAGTAATCTATTGTTTTTTGTCTCTCTTCACGCTCTTTTTTTTTTTTAAAGATTTTATTTTATTTTTTAGAGAGGGGGAGGGAGCGAGAAAGAGAGGGAGAGAAACATCAATGTGTGGCTGCCTCCCGCACACCCCCCACTGGGGACCTGGCCCACAACCCAGGCATGTGCCCTAGACTGGGAATCGAACCAGCAGTCCTTTGATTCACAGGCCAGCACTCAACCACTGAGCCACACCAGCCAGGGCCACGCTCTTGATATATCTGCTAAACTGACTAATTGCTGTTCAGTTATAAATGACTTGTCTTCTCTCTGTGGTTGCTTTATACTCTCTTCATATATAACAACAAGTAATTTCACAAGAATGTATTGAATTGTCCGTTTTTTCTACTTATAGACTATTTAGTATTTCTAGGCACAGCCACAAAGAAGGAAAAAAGTGATTACTGATACTAAAAAAACTAATACTACACAATATGAGAAAGAGGTATTAATTCATTATATGCAGTGGATGCACTAGGGCAGTGGTTCTCAAATGTCAGCATGCAACACAAACACCCACGGAACTTATTTAAATACAGACAACTGGACTTCACAGTTTCTGATTCAGTACATCTGGGGTTCTACCAGGAATATACTTTTCCATAAGCTTCCAGGCGCTGCTTGTGCTGATGCTGCTGTTCAGGCAATCAGGCTTCAAGAACAACTTCCTTAGGGATTACGAATAGTAATCTCAGAGAGAAGGACTGTAGGGATTTGTCCTGCACCTGAAGTCTAGAGTTCAGTATTCATCACTAATCCTAAACAATTTTTAGCTTTAAATACTGCCCTCTCCCATTTCTTCCTGTACAATTTCAACTACATAAAATAAGAGCAGCTAATGATCCATTAACTGGCCAGAACATGTTCCAGTTCATTCCTCACACAGTCCTCACATTAAAAAGAGAATTTGATCACATCACTCTCCTACCCAAAACTGTTTACTGGTTCCTCTATACCTAAAAGAGCAGTTCTTTACGGAGAGAGCTACAAGGATGAGCTTCAGAGTACTTGCACAATTTTTAGTGTGTCCATCATCTTACACATACATTTTATAATACTATCAAATAAGCCTGTGACCTAGGCATGCTAAAAATAGCTGACTTTTCAATTCAAATGAGTCACCATGATACATAAAGCTTTTCATGATCCACGCCTGCCTATTTCCTCCCTTTATATGCCCTGCCTGTGCCATTTTGAGCACACCCATGCTTTCAAATTTTCAGCATTATATCCATATTTCCTCTACCTAGAAAAGAATGCCCAACAGGCCTTACAAACTCCTACTTATCTTCTGAAGAGGTCCAATATCACCTCCTCCAGGAAGCCTTTCCTAACATGCTTAAGAGTTAATTTTTCTCTTTCCTTTTCTCTCAGCACTTTGCACAGATGCCCGTTATCACATTACACCCTTCTAATTACTGGTCTACAGAACTATATTCCTTTATAAGAACGTGAGTTATCTCAGGTAAGAACTTAATATCTTTAAATACCCACAAGAGATACCCGTAAGTTTGTTAAATAAATAAATGTTACCTGAATATATTTTTTCCTTGGACTCTATAGACAATCTCTAGGAGAATGTATATTTATACTCTAAGAATCTCTATGTCTGTTTTCATCTAGATTTTCAAAGGAACCTGAGATTCAATGGGAGTAAATGGTACCTAGTTTTATTTTCACATTTCTTCACAAAATAACTCAAAAGTATCAAAGCAAGGATTACGTCCCTCTAAGGTTTAAAATATGCAACAGGAATACAACCAGCAGAACACTGAAGGGGTAATCCAATCTAAGCATTCTAACATCCTCATAGAAAAAAAAATGATTCTCATTTTATTTCCTGTATGAGTCTATTTGGTTTACCTGTTCAGTTAAAACACAGATGTGAGCCCTGGCTCATGTGGCTCAGTGGACTGAGTGCCAGCTTGGGAACCAAAAGGTTGCTGGTCTGACTCCCAGTCAGGGCACATGCACCCTGGGTTGTGGAGTAACTCCCTGGTTGGAGGTGTGTGAGCAGCAGTTGATCAGTGTCTCCCTCACACATCCATGTTTCTTTCCCTTCCTCCTTCCCTTCCCCTCTCTCTAAAAATAAAACACAGATGTGCACGTTACAAATTATGCCAGGAGTCCCCTCTTTATTAAAATACCCATTAATTCAGAAAAATTCCTTCATAACCATATATACCACACAAAGAGAACAGTGAGTGATTCTCTCCAGGGACAGAGAATGGGAGTGTGAGGAGCTAAGGCCTTTCACTTACTATTTTTCAAATGTTTCAGGATCACCTTTTTAAAAATGTTATATATTACTTCAGCAACCTGAAAAAATATAATGAAGTTTTTAAAAAAGTCATGTTCTATGGTATGCTGTGTAAGAAAACAGTTTAATTATGAAACTATTTCAATACATTATTCTTACCAGACTTAAGACCTGAAATTTTGAAGATGGCACTTGGTTTCCCATTCGTGAGAAATCCTAGGAGCTGCCATACTGGCATTCCATTTGAATCAGGATAGGAAAAGTAGACAGATCCTCCCATTCCCTCAGGAAATGGGATTGTTCCCAGCATAAAAACCACAACATGGTTGATATTTTCATAATCAGTCAAGTCAAAAACAAATTTATCTTCTGCCACTTGCTGTGCAACTGTTTGCACCTAGAAAATAAGAAACTTGTCTCAGTGCAATAGTTTGATGAGTTTTTATAACCTGTTACCAAGCAGAGTCAATTATAGTCATTATACCAAGTAAAACTTGGGGTTAATCTGAGACTCTAATTATAGAATTACCAAATATATCAGATAGAATGCTAATATTAATAGTGAATCCTATGAAAACACGGGATATATAGTACAGCAAAGGGAATATAGTCTATAATATTGTAATAACTATATATGGCGTCACTATGTTGTACATCTAAAACTAATATAATATTGTATGTCAACTGTAATTGAAAACTTAGAAATATTTTTTAAAATAAGGAATCCAAAAATACTTGGCATTAAAATAATTTCGTTAATGTAATCTTTTAAACATGTAACTAAATTATTTCAGAAGTCCCCTGGAAGGATTCTACTTACAAAAGTCAATCACTACAGCTTCAGAACGTTATAAAAATGAAAGACTGTTCACCGTGGCCAGGTAGCTCAGTTGGCTGGAGCATCATCCCATACACCAAAAGGTTGAGGTTCCATTGATTCCCAGTCAGGGAACATAACTAGGTTGCAAGTTCAACCCCTGGTCTGTTGGGGTGGTCGGGGCCTATAGGACACAACCAATTGATGTTCTCACTCTCTCTAAAATCAAGAAATATATCCTCAGGTGAGGGCTTTAAAAAATAAAATAATAATTTTTTAATGAAAGTTTGTTCAAAATATACTACCAAACCATGATCCTCTAATTTGAAAGTAAAGAACCTCAGGTAATTAAAATGGGTAAGCAACCCAGGGGTATTTACTCAATCTTCATTATCTGCAGATTCCATACTTGCCAATTTGCCTACTCACTAAAATATATTTATAACCCCAAAACCATTACTTGTTGCACTTTTAAAGCTGCAAAAAATTTGAGTTGCCTGATGGACATGTTCCCAGCTGAGGAACAAAACTATATTGTGCCTTCTGGTTTCAGCTTTCATACTGTAAAACAAATGTCCTTTTCACAGTCTATTTAGTGCCATGTTTGTTTGCGTTTTTGTTGGTGATTTGACTGTTTTAAATGGCTGGGCTAAAATAGTGCTCCTAAACCCAACAAAGCTGGTAGGTGCCTTACTGATAAAATATGTGTTACGTAAGTTTCATTCAGACACAGGTTATAGTGCTACTGGCAGAGTCCAATGTTAACAAATCAATAATACATATTAAATAAGATGTCTTTAAACAGAAACACACATAAAACAAAATTGGTAAAATTGAGACCAGATGCTTGCAGGGCCCTAACCCTGTATTTCCTCTAGGGGCAATAATTCAGTATTTACCCATTTAGCGCTCACACAAACTTTACAGAGCAAAACTACTCCAAATAACAAAAACAAACTGTATATAAAATGTAAAATTCTACCTTGAATGTGCTAACTGGGTATTTTAAAAGTTTCCTCAATTCATTTGCTAATCTGTTTTTCTGTCCTAGAATTGAACATCAATTTATAGAATGAGATCTTATTTTGAAGTCTAAGAAATCTTTTGCAAATTCATTTTTACAAAAACTTTAAGAAAATTATTGCTAATTCCTATAAACATCCAGCAAAAAGAAGTATCAATTTGAGTGCACTATGGTCAACAGGCTGTAAAGACTTTACCTTCTCTGAAGTTTTTATTGTTTTTTAATTGCTATTGCCTTTCTGGTCACCAATATATTGCTATGTAACTGCACATATGTATCAGTGATAAAGTAATATCAATTGCCCTAAATTTATTCCCAAGAGACCAAGGATGAGTGTTCTTAAAGTCAAGCTCTGGTTCCCTCTCCTGAAGTTTTCCAACACAATTAAAAACCCTCTGATTTAAATAAAGAGAAACACAGGAAGAATGTAAATATAAACCAAACTGCCTGTATCAGTATTAAATTCAATTTCACCAGGTTTTGACATGCACACATTAAAAGGCATATGAAATTATGATACAGGTCCTAAAATAATTTGGCAAAGTAAATATTTCTTAAATGTCAACTCTGTATAAGGCACCAGACATTCTGTAAATCTGGATTACACCACTCTAACCATCCTTAAGAAAACAGGTGGTATGTATCGCTTGCCATAGCCCAATAATTCAGTTGGTTACAGCACCATCCCCATATATCAAGGTTGTGGGTTCAATCCCTGGTCAGGGCACATATAAGAAGCAAACCAATGAATGAATGCATAAATAAGTGAAACAACAAAATGATGTCTCTCTCTCTCTCCCCCCTTAAAATCAATTTAAAAACTTTTTTTTTTTTCAAAAGCCCTGGCTGGCGTGGTTCAGTGGATTGAGCGCTGGCCTGTGAACTGAAAAGTTGTGAGTTCAATTCCCAGTCAGGGCACATGCCTGGGTTGTGGGTTCAGTCCCTGGTTTGGGTATGTGCAAGAGGCAGCCAATCAATGTATCTCTCCCATTCTTCCTCCCTTCCCCTCTCTCTAAAAATAGACAAATAAATAAATGAAAAGGAGAAACTTAGGCCCCTCCCTTTAACTACTATGTATAGGGCAGGGCAAATTTGAAAAAAAAATAGAGAAAGGGTATCTCTCTTATTTAAAAATTTTTTTTCGAGGAAGGAAAACTTAGATAAGTGAATTTTTGTAATAAAAGAATAACATAACTAAGTCTTGAGGTACTGCTGGGTTTATTTGCCCTTCATTTTAACATGTTCTAATGCTCCAGAATTATACTTTACAATCCCCCCCAAACCTTAAAATAACTTCTACTGGATATTCATTACAGAGATATTGGGTAAATAAACAGGTATTGCTATAACAAAACTTCCAAATTAGTTGACAACATGAAAGATACATGGATTTCATACAGCCTTTTTATTCTTTTTTAAGAAAACGCATTTTTTTAAAGTCACTCACTAATGACACTAATTCTTCGGAGTCTCACACTCATCTCTGGCTGGTCCTTTTTTTTGTTGTTGTTGTTTTTGTAAATCAAAGCAAGGACAATCCAAAGTTGTCTCACTAGTATTACCATATTTTGCTGTGAACGATAGGCTCCCATGTATAGTGTGCACCCACCTTTTTGGCCCAAACTTTCAAGAAAAAAACCCTTTCATTTTAATTTTTAAATTCAATTATTTATTTATTTATATTTAGAAACAAAACTGACTATCATATTCTAGGGTATTATTTTACATAAGGATATTGTTATTACTTTCTAGAGTTACACTTTTAACCCATAAGCCTAAATAAAATAATTAAAAACATTTATATAGATACGGAATTAGTACTACCCATGTACAACGTGCATCCTTATTTTCCCTCAAAAGTTTGGGCCCCCCGAAAAGTGTGCATTATACTCAGCAGAATTCGGTTGCCAATTATCACCATCACCGAAAGCCGCCGCCCAATCATTAAACAGACAAAACACTTTCTGAGGCCAGTCATCTCCAATCTATCTTTGTGATTCCTCCTAACCATATACAGAATACATTATCAAAAACTTACGAAAATCCTAACATTCAACAAAGGAGCTAAAACATTTAACAAAGCAGAGTGACAAGAGTTAAGAAAAAGAACTCCAGGTGAAAGGAGTCAGGTCTGAAATGAATCTCTAGGTGATTCAAGTAAAATACGGTACACCTTCCAGATTATTCCTGAACAATTCCCGGTGCTGGTCTTACTTAATTCTAATACTCCAGCAAGTGAGTTTATCTCTTCTGAACAATAAGGAAACTCGCTACTCACATCGTTCCCGAGTCATCTCAGATTTGGCTCACACTTAAATTTCAGGCGCTTCTATCAGCCAACTTCCAATTACCTTTAAGCCTATTTTTACTAGGCCCCTTTCAAAAAGACCCAGCAGATAAACACTGCCCAAGCACCTTAATCTTTGATAACCAGGCCGCTATAACCTCGATTAAAATTCCAAATTTACGTCTAATTATTCATTCTATGAGCTTAGGCGAGGGCTTATATTGCCGACTGGGCTTCAATTACTCAGCTGCAAAATGCATCGAATAATAACCACCTCACAAACCGTGAGGGTTAAATCTGGGTTGCCAAGTAAGCACAGATAGAAGGACCCAGTGTCCCCTCGCCACTCCAAGCAGAAAAAAAGACTTGAGGGCTTTTCCCCGCACCACTCGATCCCGACACCCTCCCCTTCCCGGAGCCTCGCCCTCGAAGTCCTGCCCCCTGCTTGATATCACGCGGCCCCATCCTCACCAGCCTCCCCGCCACCAAGCAGCCAAACATGGCGGCGGCGTCAGCTCCGCTCAGCCAGCAGGTACCGAAGCCAGGGACTAGAAGTCCTGGGACTGCTACACTACCGGAGCCCCCAAACCTTCCAGAACATGCAGGAGAGCACAAGCCACTCCGCTACAGAGCATCCATGCCAGAGGCAGGAACCTCTACTAGCCCCGACCTCTGATACACCCTGCCCAACCAGCGCACCTCTCAGGTGACAAGTACTTCCGGGGCTTACACCCAGCTGCCCCAATTAGAGGAGAAAGACTGACCGGCGCCAGGACAAGACTACACGTCCCAGAGGGCCCTGCGCGGATTTCCGGGGAGGCCCCCAGGAATATTTTATCCGTTGGGGTTGGTGGTCCTGATTCCAAATTTCATAACCTAATGCGGGTGGAAGATGTTTCTCACGGTGCGCTTTACAGTCATCACTTTACTAGAGCCTTACAAAAATCCTTTAAGGTAGGCATTATTATCTCAATTTTGTAGGCGAGGAAATTGCCCAGAGTGACCAGCTCCAAATCTTGACACAGCACTTAAGTATTGGAGTCCGATCTCGCTCCCGACCCAAATCATGTTTTTTTCTGCTATGCAATAGCTCAGTTCTAATTTTTAACCAGCTGTTTTGTACTTATTGATAACTTTTGTAGTTCTTTCCAGCTTCCCCCGGCTCTCCCACTTATTTACTGTAAAACTTTAAGCAAGTTGTATATTTAGGCTTTAAAGTCCCCATTTGTAAAATAAGATTACTTGTGCTTCTCAGGGATTGCTGTGAGGATTAAATGAATTAGCATCTACACAAAACACTTAAAATAGAGCCTGGCAGTGCTTAATTAATAGTAGTTTTACTGTAAAAAGCCTTTTTTTGTACGCATTTTCAGAAAATAAACAACAGCCAAATCAGCTGGCATCAAGTACTGATTGCTATCAGTACTCATTCTCCCTTTCAAAGCACAATTCTCTTTTCTTTTATAGAGCACGGTAGGATATCGCCTCTGGGAGGGTCTGACCAATTTGAAAAATCTGAGCTTATCAGCCATCATCAGCATGTCTGTCCTCCCAGCCCCAGGTTGTATGGGGAAGATCAGTGTTTAGAACAGTCCTCTGGCCTCCACTCTGGCTCCGTAAACTTGGACCACCTATCTTATTTAGATACTCCTTTGAGGTAGCCAAGCCAAAGATGAAGAGATAGAAAAGGATCTTTCCAACCATGTCTCCAACTTTCTACTTAAGAAGTCCCAGAACCAGGGGAGTAAGTGGAGGTGGAAGAAGGTATGGGTGGGGGATAAATGGTGATGGAAAAAAATTAAATTAAATTAACTAATTCAAAATAATGAAGTCCCAGACCAGAACAAAAAGGCCATTCACAATGAGACCATTTCATGAGGAACAGACAAACTGCCTGGATTCAGAACCCATTTATTAGTTAATATTTATTAGCTATGTAACCTCAGACTAGTTAACCTAATACTTCATGCCTTCATTTCCCTATCTGTAAAATGCTATAATAATAGTATCTTCATCATAGGCTGTTAGGAAGGTTTTTACATGTGAAGTCAAAATGGTAGCCAGAATATAGCTTAATAAAACATTAGCATTTAGTATTATTACCTTTCCTGACTAATTTTCCAGGTTTTCATATCCACCTTGTACCCTGTGAAATAATAAATAAATAAATACAACCCTCAATGCTGTAGGTCAGTTGGTTGGGTGTCATCCTGCAAAGCAAAAGGTCGCTGGTTCTATTCCTGGACAGGATACATGCCTAGGTTTGGGGTTGGGTACTGGTCAGGGTACCTGTGAGAGACAACCAATTGATGTTTCTCTCCCTCTCTCCCTCCCTTCTGCCTCTCTCTTAAAAAAGAAAAAGAAAGAAAAAAGAACTCTGTCCCTGTTCCTGACACAGGGCTCCTGAGACACTTATAAATTCCCAATGATAAGAGCACTAGGAGCATCTTTTGTTCTAATGTGATTCTGGGTGGTGTCCTGGATAGATCCCAGATGGAGTCTGGTCACCAAAAGACCAAGCCATAATTAGAAGATTAGAATTTTCACCACCACCTCACATTGTCCAGAGAGGGGGGAGAGGCTGGAAATGGCTCTAATTGATCATGCTTACATAAGGAAGCCTCCATAAAATCCCAATAATATGGAGTTTGTAGAGATTCCAGTTTGGTCAACATATCCATGAACCAGAAGGGTGATACCCCCTCAACTCTGAATGGACAGAAGCTCCTGCACTTGGGCCTCTGGCAGACCTTGCCCCGTGCATCTCTTCATCTGGCTAATCATCTGCATTCTTTATCATAATCTTAAATAAACAGGTAAATGGGTTTCCCTGAGTTCCATGAGCTGTTCTAGTAAATAATTGAATCCACGCAGGACAAGGTCACGGGAACCACCAATTTGTAGCCTCGTTGGACAGAAGTTGTGGATAACCTGGGGACCTACTACTTGCAGGACATCTGAAGTGGGGTGGCAGTCTTATGGGACTGACCCCTTAACCTGTGATATTCCATGCTGTCTCCAGGTAGGTAGTGTTTGAACTGAGTTAAATTATGGAACATCCAGCTGGTTTCACAGAATTGCCTGGTATGGGAAATTCCCCTCCCTCACACCTGGTGTCACAAGTATTGTGAATGTGGTAGTAGTGAGAGTAAAGTAGAAACACGGATGAAGACCAGGGTTTTTTTTTCTTTACATATCCTAAACATTGATTTTTCTAAGCAACACATACTTTTCAACCTTTCTCTGCTTGTGCAACTTGTTTTATCTCCCTGTAACATTCACTTGGCAATTTCTTACACATCCATGCAACTGGTTCAAATATTTCCTTCAGGAAGCTTTCAATGACCTGATAATTAGTCATTCCTTCTCTTATCCAGCAATCTTACTTAATAGATTGAGAGTTGACTAGCCTAGAATTTTTTTTATAAACTACAGTTGCTGTTTATTAATTGTCCAATCTTTGTGGGATTTGAGTTTTTCCCTCCATTTTGCTTGTGAACTGGCTAATTCTAGGGCAATGAATTTAGTATCCTAAAGAGGGCAGAACTAGATACAATGTATGAAAGCAAAGAAAAATGTTTCAAGGGGAAAAAATCTTTTCAATAATCAGAGCTCCTTGAAATAAGAATAGACAGACATGGGATAATGAATTTTCCCATTCCCATTTACGTGTTAACCATTGCTAAGGAGATGCATGGAGAACTTGGAGTGGGGAGGGAAGGAAATGGCCTAGTACTTCAAAGTGACCTGCCAGCTCTCAAACAATATGCTTCTATGGAGAAAGAACAAATTATAGTTCAATTTTGGCCAGGGGATCAAGTGCTGAATTTGTTTTACCTCTTTTCATTAACTAGCTTAGAGATGAAAAAATATATGTCATTTTGAGTATTAGGTTTTCACACTTCTAGAAAGAAGGCATTGAATTCTGATTTTAAGAGTGCAAAAATATTTCTTCTCTTCTTCTAAGGTCAATTTTCCTTTCCAAAACTAGGAGAACAAAAAATAGAAGCACGAACTCCATCTTCTTTGAATTAGGAGATATGTATGACTCCAAGTCTCAAAGATAACAATGGAAAGTGGATAGAGAAAAAAATAACAACAGAGCATATGAAGGTTGAACTCAGGTACCTATGCAGAAAGACTAGAGAAGCTCAGGAATCGGAGATACCAGAGGCCATAGAGGCAGATGCATGTCAATAGACTGAAAACAGACTGATTGCTTAAAATCTATGTAAGATGTAATATCTGTCCCTCCTCCACACGTCGACCATTGGCATGAAATCTTGGGGAGAAAAATCTGAATAGGAGAGGCCCCAGGTACTGGAAAAAAGTGATCATGGGGCAAGACCATCGTATACAAATTAGGTCCAGAATGCAGGCCACCCAGGAGAGAGGAGCACTTGGCTCACCAAGTCAAACACACTGATGTGATACTGTGTCTACCTGAAGGGAGAGTGGCTTTTTCTAAAACTTCCACTTGCACGTGTAATGTGCCTTTTTCTATATCATCCGTGCAAAGAGGGCCATCTTTCACTAATTCATCCATAAGAAAGGCGGGTAACTTTTTAAAGATCATGTAAAAATAAAAAAAAAAAACACACACTTTCATGACAAAAAAGCATTTAATAAAGTAGAAATAGCCTGGAACTTTCTTAACCTTTTAAAGAGTCCCTACAAAAATCTCACAATAACATTATACTTAATAGTGTAAGACTGAATGCTTTCCTCCTAAAATCAGGAATAAAACAAAGATGCCTACTCTAGCCACTTCTATTTTACATTGTTCTAGAGCTTCCAGTCAAAGCGATTAGGCAAGAAAAAGAAATAAAAGGTATCCAGATGTGAAACCAAGAAGTAAAACTACCTATTTGTGACATGATCTTTTACATAGAAAATCCTGCCCTGGCTGGTGTAGCTCAGTGAATTGAGTGCTGGCCTGTGAACCAGAGGATTGCCAGTTCGGTTCCTGGTCAAAGCACATGCCTGGGTTGCAGACCACGTCCCCAGTTGGGGGCACATGAGACGCAACCACACATTGATGTTTTTCTCCCTCTCTTCCTCCCTCCCTTCCTCTCTCTAAAAATAAATAAATAAAATCTTTCTAAAAAAGAAAATCCTAAGGGATACAGTAAAAAAATAAATTAGAACTAACGAAGAAGTTCAGCAATGTTGCAGAATACAAGATCAATATACAAAATTAATTTGTATTTATTGTATTTTTAAACATTTGCAATGAATAATCAAAAAATGAAATTAAGAAGACAATTCCATTTACAATAGCATCAAAAAGAATAAAATATACAGCAATAAATTTAACAAAAAAAAGTGTAAAGTTTACACCATGAAAACTGCAAAACAGACTTCCAGCCAAGATGAAGGCATAGCTAGATACACTTTGACTCCTCGCACAACCAAAAATTGGACAACAAATTTAAAAACAAAAAAATAACAAGAACTTCCAGAAAATCAAACTGTGTGGAAGTTGGACAACCAAGGAGTTAAAGAAACATTCGTCTAGACCAGTAGGAGGGGCAGAGAGGGGCAGAGAGGGGCAGAGATGGGCAGCTGGGAGGAGAGAAATTCTGGAAAGGCAGCTGCTGTAGGACTGGATGGTCCCACGTTTGCATGCAGATAAGCCAGGAGGAACAACTAGGGAATCAGACCACACAGCCTAAGGTCCCAGCAGAGGAAAACAAAGACTCAAAACCTCTGGCTATAAAAATCTGTGGAGGTTGCAGTGTCAGGAGAAACTCCTGGCCTCATAGGAGAGTTCCTTGGGAGATCCACAGGGTCCTAGAATGTACACAAGCCCACCTACTTAGGAATCAACTCCAGAAGAGCCCAATTTGCTTGCGGGTAGCAAAAAAAGTGACTGAAGAGCCAACAAAACAGCATTGTTCCCTCTCAGACCCCTCCCACACACATAGTGCCCCTATGCAGCCAAGTGGGTTGCCCTGCCCTGGTGAATACCTAAGGCTCTGCCCCTTACTATGTAACATGCACACCAAGACAAAAAAAAACATGGCCCAAATGAATGAACAGATCAAAGCTCTAGGAAAAATACAACTAAGTGATAAATAGCTAGCCAACCTATCAGATGCACAGTTCAAAACACTGGTAATCAGGATGCTCACAGAAATGGTTGAGTATGGTCACAAAATAGGGGAAAAAGTGAAGGCTATGTAAAGTGAAATAAAGGAAAATGTACAGGGAACCAACAATGACGGGAAGAAAACCTGGACTCAAATCAATGATTTGGAGCATAAGGAAGAAGTAAACATTCAACTGGAACAGAATGAAGAAACAAGAATTCAAAGGAATGGGGAGAGGCTTAGGAACCTCCAGGACATGTTCCAACATCTGAATCATATGGGTGCTAAAAGAAGAAGAGGAAGAGCAAGAAATTGAAAACTTATTTGAAAAAATAATGAAGAACTTCCCCAATCTGGCAAAGGAAATAGACTTCCAGGGAGTCCAGGAAGCTCAGAGAGTCCCAAAGAAGTTGGACCCAAGGAAGAACACACCAAGACACATCATAATTACATTAGCCAAGATTAAAGATAAGAAGAGAATCTTAAAAACAACAAGAGATAAGAAGATTTACCTACAAAGGAATTTCCATAAGACTCTCAGCTGATTTCTCAAAAAAAACCTTACAGACAAGAAGAGGCTGATAAGAAGTATTCCAAGTCATGAAAGGCAAGGACCTACATCCAAGATTACTCTATCCAGAAAAGCTATCTTTAGAATGGAAGGGCAGATAAAGTGCTTCTCAGATAAGCTCAAGTTCAAGGAGTTCATCATCACCAAGCCCTTATTATATGACATGTTAAAGGGACTTATTTAAGAAAAAGAAGATGATCAAAACCATGAACAGTAAAAGGACAGCAAACTCACAACTATCAACAACTGAACCTAAAAAACAACAAAAACAAAAATAAACTAAGCAACAACCAGAACAGGAACAGAATTACAGAAATGAAGATCACATGGAGGGTTATCGGGGGCGGGTGGGTCAGGGAGGAAAATGGAGGAAGAGGTACAGGGAATAAGAAGCATAAATAGTAGGTACAAAATAGACATGTGGAAGTTAAGAATAGTATAGGAAATGGAGAAGCCAAAGAATTTATATGCATGACCCATGGACGTGGACTAAGGAGAGGGGGAAAGCTGCAGGGAGGGGTAGTGCAGGGTGGATGATCACTTAAGTTATGTACTGTCTAATCAATGGGATGTACACTGGAATTAATATAATAATGTACATCAACTATAATTGAAATTTTTTTTAAATGTAAGTTACATAAAGAGATGATCACTTTCTCTCTCCATACACTGACATATCTGAAAGTGACACCTGGAGTTGTGGCAACCACCTTGAAACTTCTAAGAGAACAGCCTGAGAAAAAAGCCAGTACAACCAGGAAGGCAGAGCTAAGACATGAAAATAACTTGAGTCTTTTTAATGTCTTGTGCCATTGAAACAACCAGCCCTGGAGCCTATTCTACCCCTATACTTAATGGTTACACAAAATAATATATTTATCTATTGCTTAGACCAATTTTAATTGACTGTTGCTACTTAACGCTGATGTTGTGATAAACAACTCTCACTAAAATATAAGTTCCAAGAAGGCAGGCAATGTATCTGTTTTGTTTACCATTATATTAGCAATGCCTAGTCCAGCATGTATCCCCTAGCAAACATTTAATAGTTATTTATTGAATGAATAAATGAAAGTATATTGTATCAATAATCATTTATTAAGTGCATCTATAATTGCAACTTGATAGTATAAAGATAGAATTAGGGAGACTGGCTATGCTTGGCTGTGAGCCCTTCAAGAATAGAACTCTATCTTTGCCCCTCATTACCCAGCATACAATAGATCTCCACACATTTGTTGAATACATGTTCTGTGTCACAGAATTCTGCTAATTCTCCAGCAGGAGTGTGCACACAAACTGGGTGTTCTGGGCCCTAGGAACTTCCCTTTATCATTGGCCTCTCCTTTGCTGTCTTCCCCTCCACCTTCCTTATTTGGAGCCAGAGACGCCAGCAGTGCCTATGGGGAGCTTGGGGAAGGGACTTTTCCATTTTCAGAACCTCTGTGTGTCATGTCCCTTCTTCTAGTGACTGTTAGAGAAGGCTGAGAACACGCTTCAGTTGTCAGAGGAAATTCCCTTCATGTCAGGGTCAAGCAAATGTTTCATGTATAAGACAAGACAGTAAATATTTAAGACTTTCTGAGCCATAAGATCTCTGCCATGTCCTTAAAACACCAAGAACTGTGGAATCAACCAGGCATCGAGCCTACTCTACCTCTGTACTTCCAGTTAAGCAAGATAATATATGTATGGGGGGGCACCCCCCCAAAACAGAATTACCTTCTGGAGGGCAGGCCCCTTGTAGTACAGGTTTCCCCCACTAGGTGAGTGTTCCGGGAACCCATCTGTATCAGTGTACTAGCTGGCATTGTTGTGAGAGGCTACGTTCGGCTTAGTGAATTTTTTTTTAAGACTTTCAATGCCTTTGCCCATTTCATGATGAGTAATTTACAAATGCATCCACCTTTAAGGTACCCCATGCTGACTATTCAGCAGTTTTTGACCAAAAAACCATGCTCCCCCCTTCCTACTCACTTGATCTTGCCCCAAGCAACTTTTTTTTTTGTTTCCCTGGATGAAAAAAGTCCTCAAAGGAAAATGTTTTGCCAACGTGGAAGATGTGAAACAAAAAATGGCAGGAGCACTAAAAAGCATCAAAATCAATGAGTTCAAAAACCATTTTGAGCAGTGGGAAAAAAAATCTTGATAAGTGTATCGAATCAAATGGAGAGTACTTTGAAGGTGACTGAAGTTTAAACAAGGAAGAATAAATGCACAGTTTTTAAAAAGATTTTATTTATTTATTTATAGACAGAGGGGAAGTAAGGGAGAAAGAGAAGAGAAATATCAATATGAGGTTGCCTCTCACTCACTCCCTACTTGGGACCTGGCCCACAACCCAGGCATGTGCCCTGACTGGGAATTGAACCAGTGACCCTTTGGTTTGCAGCCTGGTGCTCAATCCACTGAGCCACACCAGCCAGGACCAATTTTTTATAAATAAATTCTGGGGTTTTTGGGGGGTGGTCCTCCCCTCATATTCCTTCCTTTATAGCTAAAGATATAATTAACACAACCCGTAATGAAAATATAAGTTCCAAGAGGACAGGAAACTTAGTAAGTATATAAATAAAAGAGTAGGTAAAGGAATGGGTGTGGCTGTGTTCCAAAAACTTTAACAATTGGCCAGATTGGGCTAAGCCCTGCTTCAGGTGCACAAGGCACTGCCTAACACAGTGCTTTTCAAACTCTTTTTTTAAATTATATTTTATTGATTATGCTATTACAGTTGTCCCATTCCCCCCTTCATTCCCCTCCACCCTGCATACCCCCTCCCACCCACATTCCCCCGCTTTAGTTCATGTCTATGTGTCATAAGTTCTTTAGCTTCTACATTTCCCACACTATTCTTGCCCTCCCCCTATTTTCTATGTACCATCTATGCTACTTATTCTCTGTACCTTTTCCCCCCTCTCCTCCTCCCACTCCCCTGTTGCTAACCCTCCATGTGATCTCCATTTCTGTGGTTCTGTTCTTGTTTTGGTTGTTTGCTTAGTTTGTTTCTACTTTTGTTTTAGGTGTGGTTATTAATAACTGTAAGTTTGCTGTCCTTTCTCTGTTCATATTTTTTATCTTCTTTTTCTTAGATAAGTCCCTTCAACATTTCATACAATAAGGGCTTGGTGATGTTGAACTCCTTTAATTTGACCTTATTAGAGAAGCACTTTATCTGCCCTTCCATTCTAAATGAAAGCTTTGCTGGATAGAGCAATCTTGGATGTAGGTCCTTGCCTTTCATGACTTGGAATTCTTTCCAGCCCCTTCTTGCCTGCAGGGTCTCTTTTGAGAAATCAGCTGACAGTCTGATGGGAACTCCTTTGTAGGTTACTGTCTCTTTATCTCTTGCTGCTTCTAGGATTCTCTCCTTCATTTCAATCTTGGCTAATGTAACTATGATGTGCCTTGGTGTGTTCCTCCTTGGGTCCACCTTCTTTGGGACTCTGAGCTTCCTGGACTCCCCGGAAGTCTATTTTCTTTGCCAGATTGGGGAAGTTCTCCTTTACTATTTGTTCAAATAAG
>PVKM010014693.1:0-28720 GCA_004027735.1 Carollia perspicillata | reverse complement strand
GAACCTTGGATTTGAACCCAAACTTATGTGGTCACAGAGCCTTGTTCTTTCCAGGAAAAGCGTAAGGCTGCTGATATTGTTCTCTAGTCTCTGTAGCAGTGCCTGGCTATTTATTCCCCCCACAGTTTTATTGAGATATAATTGACATATAGCATTGTGTAAGTTTAGGGCATAAAAGATGAACATTTGAAACACATATATTCAAACTGATTATGACAGTAGGGTTAGCTAAAACTTCCATCACCTCACGTAATTACCATTTCTTTTTTGTGGTGAGAGCACTTAAGATCTACTCTGCCAGGGGTGTCCAACCTGCAGCCTCCTGGCCGCATGCATCCCAGAATGGCTATGAATACGGCCCAACACAAAATCGTAAATTTACTTAAGCATTTTGAGAATTTTTTTGTGATTATGTGTCCCAATGTATTTAATGCATGGACTAAGACAACTCTTTTCCAATGTGGCCCAGAGATGCCAAATGGGTGGACTCCCCCGCAAACAACTTTTTAGTAGATAATGTATTATTAACTAGAGTCACAATGTTATACATTAGATTTCCAGAATATATTCATCTTACTATTGGAAGTTTGTGACCTCTGAGCAACCCCTGTTTCCCCCCATCTGCAGCCCCTAGCAACCGCCGTTTTACTCTCTGTGAGTTCATCTTTTTAAGGTTCCACATATAAGTAATATTATAGAGTATCTGTCTTTTTCTTTCCTACTTATTTTACTTAGCATAATGCCCTCAAGTTCCATGCATGTTGTCAAATGGCAGGTTTTGCTTCCTTCTTATCCGTGAATAGTGTTACATTGTGTATACACTCCGTATCTTCTTTATCCATTTATCCATAGGCAGACACTTAGGTTGTTTCCATACATTGGCTATTGTGAACAATGCTGCAATGAACAAAGAGTGCAGATATCTCTTTGTGATTCTGTTTTCATTTCCTCTGGATACATCCTCAGAAGTGAGTTTGCATCATCATATGGCAGTTCCATTTTCAAGTTTTGAGGAGCCTCCATATGTTTTCCATGGTGACTGTACCAGCAGTGTGAGAGGGTCCCCTCTTCTCCACATCCCAGCCAGCACTGACCTCTTGCCTTTTTGGTGATACTCATTCTGATGGGAGTGAGATGAAAGCTTACGGTGGTTTTCATTTTCATTCCCCTGAAAATCAATGAAGTTAAATCAAACATTTTTTCATGAACCCATTGGCCATTTCTATGTCTTCTCTGGAAGAATGTCTATTCAGTTCCTCTGAACATTTTAAAATCAAATTGTTTGTTTGCTATTGAGTTGTATGAATTACTTGCATATATTAGATATTAACCCCTTATTGAGTAAATGGTTTGCAAATACTATCTATCCCATTACTATGTTGGCTTTTTATTTTGTTGATTGTTTCTTTTATAGTGGAAAAGTTTTGTTCTGTTTTGTTTTGTTCTGTTTTGATTTTTTTTAAATATATTTTATTGATTATGCTATTACAGTTGTCCCATTTCCCCCCTTTCAGCCCCCTCCACCCTGCACACCCCCTCCACACACATTCCCCTCCTTTGGTTCATGTCCATGTGTCGTAAGTTCTTTAGCTTCTACATTTCCCATACTATTCTTACCCTCCCCCTGTCTATTTTCTACCTACCCTCTACATTACTTATTTTTTGTGCCTTTTCCCCTTCTCTCCCTATCCCATTCCCCTGTTGCTAACCCTCCTTATGATCTCCATTTCTGTGGTTCTGTTCCTGTTCTAGTTGTTTGCTTAGTTTGCTTTTGTTTTAGGTGTGGTTGTTAATATTTGTGAGTTTGCTGTCATTTTACTATACATGGGCTTTATCTCCATTTCTTAGATAAGTTCCTTTAACATTTCATATGATAAGGCTTGGTGATGATGAACTCCTTTAACTTGACTTTATCTGAGAAGCACTTTATCTGCCCTTCCATTCTAAATGAAAGCTTTGCTGGATAGAGCAGTCTTGGATGTAGGTCCTTGCCTTTCATGACTTGGAATACTTCTTTCCAGCCCCTTCTTGCCTGAAAGGTCTCTTTTGAGAAATCAGCTGACAGTCCTATGGGAACTCCTTAGAAGGTAACTATCTCCTTATCTCTTGCTGCTTGTAGAATTCTCTCCTTCATTTTAATCTTTACTAATGTAATTATGATGTGCCTTGGTGTGTTCCTCCTTGGGTCTCACTTCTTTGAGACTCTCTGCTTCCTGGACTTCCTGGAAGTCTATTTCCTTTGCCAGATTGGGGAAGTTCTCCTTTATTATTTGTTCAAATAAGTTTTCCACTTGTTTCTCTTCCTCTTCCCCTTCTGGTACCTCTATAATTTGGATGTTGGAACATTTAAAGATGTCCTGGAGGTTCCTAAGCCTCTTCTCATTTTTTTGAATTCTTGTTTCTTCTTTCTTTTCTGTTTGGTTGTTTCTTTCTTCCTTCTGATCCACTCCATTGATTTTAGTCCCAGTTTCCTTCCCACCACTATTGGTTCCCTGTGCATTTTCCTTTATTTCACTTAGCATAGCCTTCATTTTTTCAACTAATTTGTGACCCAATTCAACCAATTCTATGAGCATCCTGATCATCAGTGCTTTAAACTGTGCATCTGATAGGTTGGCTATCTCTTTGTGGCTTAGTTGTATTTGTTCTGAAGCTTTGATCTGTTCTTTGGTTTGGGCTTTTTTTTTGTGCGTGTGTGTGTGTCCTGAGGCACTTGTTAGGTATGAGGGCCAGAGCCTTAGGTATTCACCAGGGTGGGGCAACCCATGTTGCTGTATTGTGATGCTGTTTGTGGGGGAGGGGTCCGAGAGGGAACAATAGTGCTTGCTCAGCTCTCTACTAGATTCCAGTCCCTTTCCCCACTTTCCCAAAGCAACCTGGGCCTTTCTGGTGCTAATTCCCATGTGGGTGGGTTTGTGCAGTCCTGGGACCCTATTAGTCTCTCCAACAAACTCTCCTGTGAGGCTGGGAGTCTCTCCTACTGCCTCAGTCCCCACAGGTGTTTTCAATTGGTGTTTCAAGGCTTTATTTCCTCCCACTGAGGCCCTGGGTTGTGCCGTCTGTCTCACTCCCCAGTTTCACCTAGTTTATCTGTGTATGAATGTGGGACCATCAGGTCTGCCAGCTGCCCTGTGTGCCCTGCCTGTTCACAATCCGCTCCCTCGCTGGGTTCATCCACTGCCACCCCGTGCCTGGGATCTTGATGTACTCCCACTTCTGTTTGCTTTGGTTTCTTGGGCTTTTGGTGTCATATCAAAGAAAAGAAATGTTGCCAAGATCAGTGTTAAGGAGCTATTTTTTTTATTTTTACTTCTAGGAATTTTATGGTTTCAGGACTTATGTTTAAGTCTTTAATTTATTTCAAGTTCACTTTTTTGTGTAGTATATGATACAACTCCAATTTTATTCTTCTTCATGTAATGATTTGGTTTTCCCAACACTATTTATTGAAGAAACTATGCCTCACCAATGAGTATTCTTGACTCCCTTTTCAAATGTTATTTGGCTGTAAATGCTAGAATTTATTTGCAGGCTCTAGATTTTATTCCATAGGTCTATCTTTATATTTTAATGCCAGTACTATACTGTTTAATGACTATAACTTTGTAAAATAGTTTTAAATCAGAAAATGTGATGCCTCCAGCTTTGTACTTCCTTCTCTGGATTTCTTGGCTCTCCAGGGTCTTTTGTGATTCCATACAGATTTTAGGATTGTTTTTGCTATTTCTGTGGAACATGTCATTGGAATTTTGATAGGATTTAATTGCATTGACTCCATTAATCACTTTGGGTACTATGGATATTTTAATAATATTAATTCTTCCAAGCTCTGAACAAGGTATATCTTTTCACTTATTTGTGTCTCCTTCAATATCTTTCATCAAAGTCTTATAGTTTTTAGTGTCCACAGAGCTTTCATCTTCTTGGTTAAATTTATTACTATTTTTGTCTTTTTTAAAAGGAATGCGAACGGTATTGTTTGCCTTACTTCTTTTTCAGATAATTTGTGAATTTGTTTTCTTATTTCTTTTTTCAGATAATTTGTTGTAAGTGTATATAAATGCAACTGATTTCTGTATTTTCATTTTATATTTTTCAACTTTACTGAAATTGTATATTAGTTCAAACAGTTTTATTTTTAGTGGAGGCTTTAGAATTTCTTCTACCAGAAGCTTATATCAACTATACACAGAGAGAATTTTACTTTATTCAGTTTGGATGCCTTTTATTGTATTTTATTTCTTTTTGCCTAATTGCTTTAGCTGGCATTCCAGTACTATGTTGATATGAGTGGTGAGAGTGCCCATACTTGTCTTCTTCTTCATACTAGAGAAAAACACTTTTAACCTCTTACCATTAAGTCTGATGTTATCTGTGGGCTTATGCATGGCTTACATATTGAGGTATGCTTCTTCTGTATTCAATTTGTTGAGAGTTTGTATCTTAACAAGATGTATTTTATCAAATCATTTTTCTGCCTCTATTCAGGTCAGTATATGATTTTATGTTTCATCCTACTAATATGATATATGTTTATTGACTTGTGTATATTGAACTATTCTTGCACTATAGGGATAAATCCCACTTGACTATGGTATAAGATCCTTTAAATGGGCTATTGAATTTCATTGCTAGTATTTTACTGAGAATTTTTGCATCAACATTCATTAGGGTTATTTGGCCCGCAGTTTTATTTTATTGAGCGTCTTTATTGGTCTTGTTATCAGGGTAATCCTGGCTTAGTAAAATGAGTTGGGGAGTGTTTCCTTCTCTTCAAATATTTGAAATAGTTAAGGAGGACTGGTGTTAATTTTTCTTTAAATTTTTGGTAGAACTCACCAGGGAATCGTCTGGCCCTGGACTTCTCTGTATTGGGAAGGCTTCTATTACTGATTCAGTATTCTTAATGGTAATTGGTCTGTTCAGATTTTCTGTTTATTTCAGATTCAGTCTTGGAAGGTTGTATGTTTTTCAAAATTTATCCATTTCTTCCAGGTGATCCAATGTATTGGGATATAATTGTTCATAGTATTAATTTTAGGATCTTTTATATTTCTGTAGTGGAAGTTATAAATACCCTCTTTCACGTATGATTTTAATAATTCAAAACTTTTTCTCTTTTTCTTAGCCTAGCTATATGTTTGTCCATTTGTTTGGCTGTACAAAAATCTGCTCTTAGTTTCATTGATATTTTTATTGTGTTTTTGGTTCATTTCATTTATACCTGCTCTGATCTTTGTTATTTCTTTCCTGTACTCACTCTGGGATTATTTTGTGCTTCTTTTTCTATTTCCCTGAAGTATGTTTTTTTTTAAGATCATTTTTCTTAACATAGGTGTTTATTGCCATTAACTTTTCTCTTAGATCTGCTTTTGATATTTCCAATAAATTTTACTATGTAGTGTTTCCACTTTTGTTTGTTTCAAAATATTTTTCATTTCCCTTCTAATTCTTCTTTGACCCATTGGTTGTTCAGAAGTATATTGTTTAATTTGCACATACTTGTGAATTTCCAGTTTTCCTTCTGTTATTGATGTCTAGTTTCATAATACTGTGGTTGGAAAAGATACTTGGTGTAATTTTAATCTTCTTAAACTTACTTGAAACTTGTTTTGTGACTCTGTCATATGATCAATCCTGGAGAATGTTTTGTGCGCACTTGAGAAGTATGTGTATTCTGCTGCAGCTGGATGGTATGTTCTGTATATGTTTGTTTGGTCCATTTGATTTAATACATAGTTTAATTCCAGTGTTTCCATATTAATTTTATGTCTGGCTGATCCATACATTTTTGCAAGTGTGACATAAAGTTCCATATTATTATTATATTGTCTGTATTTCTCTTTTTATATCTGTTAGTATTTGCTTAATATATTTAGGTGATCTGATGTTGGGTTCATATATATTTATGATTGTTAGACTTCTTTATAAATTGACACCTTAATCATTTTATAATGACCTTCTTTGTCTCTTGTTACTGTTTTTTAGCTTAAAGTTTATTTTGTCTGCTATAAGTAATAGCTATCTCTCTTTTAGTGTCTGTTTGCATGGAATATCTTTTACCATCTTTTCATGTTGAATATATGTGTGTCTTTGAAGCTGAAGCAAGTCTCTTGGGTCTCGTTTTTTAAATTCATCCAGCCATTTTAAGCCTTTTGATTGGATAATTTAATTCATTTACCTTTAAAATAATTATTGATAGGTAATGACTTACTAATGTCATCTTATTGTTTTCTGATTGTTTTGTAGTTTCCTTGTTCCTTTCTTATTGCCTGCTTTGTTAATTGTGCTCTTGAACCTTTATACCAGAGTTAAATGGTTGACACATCACATTACAATAGTATTCTACATTTTACTATATACTTTCCTTTACCAGTTTCTCTTCATATTTTCCATGTTATTAATTGACATCATTTTATTTAAACTTAAAGACCTACTTTTAACATTTCTTCTCAGGGTTGTCTAGTGGTGATGAACTCCCTCAGCTTCATTTTGTCTAGAAAAGTCTTTATCTTTTCTTCATTTTTGAAGAACAACTTTGCTAAATAGCATACTCTTGGTTGGAACTGTTTTTCTTTCGGCACTTTGAATATATTGTCCCGATCTCTCCTAGCCCGTCAGATTTATGCCGAGAAATCCACTGAGCACCTTATGGAGCTTCCCTGATAAGTTACAAGATTTTTTTCTCTGCCTTTTTTAAAGATTATCTTTGTCTTTGAGTTTCAAAATTTATATTATAATGTATCTGAGAGAAGATGACCTCAAGTTGTTTGTTTAGTAAATTATGAGCTTCTCTTTTTAGATTTGGAAAGTCCTCAGCCATTCTTTCTTTCTTTTTTAACTAAAAAAGTAATATTTATTCTTTTCTTTTTTCTTCACATTTTTTATTGTTGTTCAAGTACAGTTGTCTCTGTTTTCTCCCCACTACTCCACCCCTCCCCAGCCATCCCTGCTTCCCGCCCTTGATCCTACCCCCCCTTTGGCGTTGTCTACATGTGTTCCTGACAACCCTTCCCCATTTCCACCCATTATCCCCTCTCACCTCCCCTCCAGTTACTGTCAGTTTGTTCTTAATTTCAATGTCTCTGATTGTATTTTGCTTGCTTGTTTGTTTTGTTGATTAGGTTCCACTTATAGGTGAGATCATATGGTATTTATCTTTCATAACCTGGCTTATTTCACTCAGTGTAATGCTCTCCAGATCCATCCATGGTATCTTAAAGGGTAGGAGCTCCTTCTTTCTTTCTGCTGTATAGTATTCCATTGTGTAAATATACCATAGGTTTTTTGATCCACTCATTTACTGATAAGCACTTAGGTTGCTTCCAGCACTTGGCTATTGTAAATAATGCTGCTGTGAACATTAGGGTGCAGAGGTTCTTTTTTAATTGGTATTTCAGGATTCTTAGTGTATAACCCCAGCAGAGGAATTTATAGGTCAAAAGGCAGCCATTATTCTTTAAATAAGCTTTCTGCCCCCTTCTCCTCCTCTCTCTTTTTTTTTAATTGTAAGACTCCAATAATTTAAAGATTTTTTCTTGTGATGGTATGCCATTATTCACATATTCTTTCTTCACTCTGTTATATCATTTTTTGGTTGTTCTCCTTTGAATAATTTCAAAGGTCCTGTCTTTTACCTCACAGATTCCTTCTTCTCCTTGCTTGATCTACTCTTCTATTGATGCTGTCATATATTTATTCCATTCATTTCATTCTTTATCTCCAAAGTTTCTGTTTGACTTTTTTAAAATACCACTCTCTGTTAAATTCTCATATTGTTTGTGTATTATTTTCCTTATTCCATTGCCTTTTCTTTCTGTATTTTCTTGAAGCTGATTGAGCTTCTTTAAAATGGCAATTTTGAATTCTTTATTGAGTAAATCACAGATCTCTATATCTTTGGGGTTGATTACTGGAAGGCTATTGTAATCCTTTGGTGATGTCATGTTTTACCCTAATAATATAATTAATATATTATCTATTCTTATAGACCTAGCACATAAATACATATGTATAAATACATAGATACATCTAAATACACAGAGATTATTTCTGCAAAATGCTGTGTTGTGTTTTAGAAATGTATATCACAGAGAAAATATAATTTTGATCTTCATTAATAACCATGGCAAAATTTAACTATGATATGGAAATAATTCAATATGGTGATTCCACATAATGAAAGTATATATGACATTGAGAAATTAAGAAATTGAGAGCCCTTTTACTATAATATGTTTAGTAAACTATTAGGTTCTAAAGAGATGTCTGAGATTAAATGAGTAACAGTTTTTATCAAGGTTTGAAACTTAATGAATAATCCCCATGTAGAGATATACTTTTGAGTTAGAAGGGAGCATAAAGAGATTCCAGTGTAATCAGAGTGATGAAGTGATATGCCAAGGTCAAATGATTAACTATCCTTATGGATGCTAAAGATTAAAGAACAAGTGTTCATAATATAATGTCAGTAATACTCACAGTACTACAAACCAGATTACTTCCCTGTTATACTACTCAAATGTATCACTGTGCAAATTCTAATTGTAAACAAATCAGTAGCACTCTCCTGCACTAATCAGAATACTAAAAAATAGTGCTCTGTAATTAGTCAGTTAATAGTCACCTAATTATTTAATTCAAATGACCAGTATTTTTTGTCTGATGGTGGTTCTTTCATTTTTTCTTGTCATAAGATCACCTTCTAGGTAAAGTAGGCAGGAAAGTTTTGAGCAGAGTTAAGAGGGATCGGGTGCATTCCTTCCCCAACTTGGGAATTCTAGTTAGCCAAAAAGCAACATTTGTAGACTAAGAAGGAATGTAATGACAATGGTTATCCATTTCGACATACTCTGAGTTCTAAAAACATCATTAAATGCTATGTGGGAGTTCCCTAGTGATTTATTCTACTTCCTACTGCTTTCGTTCTAGTCAACCACATTCCCAAGATTTTTAATAAAGAGTTTCACCAGTATAATTATACTAGTACACTATTAGCTTTTCTTGTTTATGCATTTCTCTTCTCTTGAACTTTGTGGCCCTTTCTTATATGTATTTGACAAAAGAACTACAGATACAGAGTGTTATTATATCTTAGCTGGAGGAAATGGTCCATGGATTAATGTCTGACATATGCAGTCTTGGCAATCAAGGTTCACTTCAGCATTTGCTGGGACACAGGAAACAAGCTCATGACTGATAATGTCCAGGAAATTAGTAATTCATACATATGGTAAATGCTCCATTCCCAGCCAAATGATTTATTTAACTCATGGCTAAACCTCTTATAGGGACTGTTAGCCCAGTAGACTAGCAGGGCTTTATTAACCTTTATTAGACTATGGGCTAATCCATGTTCTCAACTGAAGAATTTAACCATAATACACAATACACTGGAGAATTGTATACCGAGAATGTTAAGGTGTTAAAGGCACCAAAGCTCTATATTCTTTTTTATTTTAACATTACTATCATAGTTTTCTTGTAACACTATTATCTTAGTTTAGAATTCTTTAAAATGAATTGCGAAGATATTCTAGTTGTGACAAAGGTATTAAACTAGATCTCATCTCACTTTGTTTAATGTCCTACTCCTATCTGTTACTTTTGTCAGTGGTGATGTGGTCATTTATAATTCATTGCTTGCATTGATTGATTTTCCATAGAGCATCAAGGCAAGCTTATGTGGTCTTCACACTCTGTCTCCTTTAATCTTCCCACCTTTGCCCTCCTGCTTCCCTTTCGTAGTCAGCTCTCACATGTGCTTCAGGAACAGTATAAAATGTCAGTTCCTCGGGAAAATCTTAACGATACCTGGTCTAGGTCATTGCCTCTCTTTTTAATTTTCTCATAGAACCTTGCTCAGTTTAATAGAATTTCTCTTCACAATGAGTAACTTAAATCTTATGTGAGGGACAGTACCTAACTGTCTAACTTCCACTCTAAAAGTTTAAAAGTCCTAAGTGCAAAGACCCTAATGCTTTCTGACACCATCGTGTACCTTCGGAACTGAGCCCAGGGTCTGCCTAGCAGGTAGCAGGAAATACTACAGTTTGTTGAGTGAAAGAACTTCGTTGGTCGTTATTATTGTTCTAGTGTTACAAATGAAGAAATGAATGTCCTAAAAGTTTAACTTAACCAAGATCGTATGGCCAACTGGATGCCAAGATCCCATCTTATGTCTGACTCCAAAACCATTACTCTGTTCCAGTTCTTTCTATTGAGTAAGACAATGGAAGTACTGCAAAATATTTTCATAACAAAACTGAACTTTACAAATACTTGCCATTTCTCTACACAATCTTTTAGAACAGTGAGTCTCGACCAGAGGCAATATTTCCCCCCACCCGGACTATTTGCAATGTCTGAAGACATTTTTTTATTGTCACAATGTGGGGAAAGGTGCTACTGTCATCTTATGATGCATGAGAGAGCCCTCCCCTGCTATGTTGGTCAACTCAGCTACCCACCTTCCTTCTTTCATTGATTACTCAACGTATATGCACGGATCCTTAGTATGAAGAGAACTAATGGTGAATAAAACACAATTACACATTTAAGTACTAGATTCACAGTCCATAGAAATGAACATATAAGTACATTTGTAATTATTATACATGGTAAACTGTTTTCCAGCTACATGCAGGGGCATATGATGGGGACAATATATTTCACCTGAGATATTCAGGAGTCCTTCCCTGGAGGTTGTGGCAGCCAAGCTAACATCTAAAAGATGCTTTAGAGCATCTAAACTGCAAAGACTAGAAACATATTTGGTTGTCACAATTGGGCAGTGGGAAGAGTACTGGTGGGGAGGTAGAGGCAGAGATGCTGCTAATCAAGCTACAATGCATAGAACAGCAGCTCCCCCACCATCCACCACCCAGCAAAGCACATACCACACAAGGAATTATTTGGTCTAAAATGTCAGTAACATTCAAGTTGAGAAACCCTATTTTAGAATGATAATGATAGGTCATTGTGATTCATCAGTGTATTTTTAATATTTAACTTAATTTGCTTCTCCTCAATTATTATTTTTATAAACTGTATATGGCAATGCAATACTACCTACCTACCTGTCTACTATTTATCATGTTGTATCTCATACATACATGTATCTTATAGTGACGAGAAACCATAAAATGACTTATTGGAAACAAATTAACATTTTAATACCTTTAATGACATGTCATACTTAACAATAATTTATCATGCCTTCTTCTTCTTGAATTTTGATCACAGTCTGATCTTAAGATTCTATACCACTTCCGTTTTTCCAGCCTAGTCTTATGGCCATACTCACCTTGGGGCCAGAGTTCATGCTTGGTTCATTTTCATATTTGCTGTAGGGTTCTTCTGCTGATCATGGGCTCTCAGATTTTTATTGCACAACATCAAGAGGTTAACACTCTTGCAGAGGCGAAACAGTTAAGTCTTCCAAAAAGTAGAACCAACTGATTAAAATATTTATTATACTGCAGAACCAGCAAAAGGGCCCTGATAATAAATTTTTGATTAGTAAAATTTCTTTCCATTAGAGTTCTGAAATCCTATATGATTAAGCTTCATCTCAATAATTTGCTGTGAATATTAGAATTTTTTAGGAAATGCCTCTGTTCTTTTTTTCTTTTAAGATCCGTCTTAGTAGTTAGTGATCATTAATTTTCTTTCAGGGGTAGACCAGTAGAGGAGCTGAAATTTGACTGGCATTTGTCTACCAGTACGTCTTTTGAAAACAGGACAGAAAATGATGATAAATTAAAACTTGGGTACTTTTAGAAGTCTTTCGGTATTTTTGGCTATGCTGACATACCCCCTCCCCCAAAATAAAGCAAAAGTAAACCTTATAATGACTTCCCTTTCTTTTTCCTTCCACATGGATGACATGGTTTGAGTTCCCTTCCCTCTGTGCTTCCATTACATCTGTACCATAGCTGGGTTTTGTACTTTATATTGAAGATTATGGTGCTATCCCTTCACTAAATATTTTAAGTGTAACATTTATATTCTGCTCATGTTCTTGTAAATTTTCTATCCTCGTTTACTTTTCCTTATTTAAATGTAATGCAAAAAAACAAGTTATGGATTATGTGGAACACCTATAAATTCATAAGGCAAAGAAAAATATTAAAATTACTACAAAATTTTAAATGTTGTTAACATTGACCTGATAGTAAAAAGGTCAATGCACCAGTGTAAGGGTGTATAATGGTTTAGTATAGGCAAGTCCCCATCTCTAAACTATTCTATATTTCAATCTATGGAATAATATGTGTAATGTTATAGGAATTCCTTTGAATTTTCCATAATTCTAACTGGAGTGAATTCATAAATGCTCCATGTCAGCCTAAGCAGTGATGATTCCAGAATACTGTGTGGATGGGGGAACCGTCTCTGTGCTTCATGAACTTCATGGCAGACACACATAGAAGAGGAAATGGGGTTGAGATTGGATGCAGATAACAACAAAGGTTATTCAAGAAGAATAGAGAGAAAATAGAAATGGGAGATGGTAAGATATTGCATCACAAGTTCATGAACCAGTAAACATAAAACATGGGTATCTATTATACTTGGTCTTGCAATTCAGATTTTATGATATTTAATATTCTCCCTAATTCCAATTTTAACACATGATGTCCAGTGTGCAGGCTTCAATGATTTATGTCTTTTATGGTAATGCAGCTAGCAAGCTCACTGTACTTCCAAAGATGTTGCAGTAACTAGTTAGGAGCTGGTCTGCTGTAGCAGTTTACAATACTGTAAACCCACAGTTTACAGTAACTGACCTTTCTTAGCAAGTAGGAATTGTGTTGAATCATGCATCAATACTATTAGGTTGTGAATTATCTGTGTCTGTTATCTTTGGGTTGCATGGTGATAAATTAGATCAAGGATGACTGTCTTCTCTCACTCCTAAATTTCGATCAACACAAACTCAGTGGTGTTATAGCACTGCTTTTGGCTGGTCATGCAATTGATGTTTAAAGACTACATCGTTGGAACCTGCTTCACATCAAAGTGTAAGCAAATGAGTATGGATCGGGACTTGGCTTACAAGCTGATAGACATTCTGGCCATGTCATTTGCACACCAAAGGATTTTGTTCTCAAGGGTTTTTAAGTGTGTTTAACTTCTTTTGAACCTCAACATAAGTCATACTAGGTCCCAGAGGATTTCAGTAACACATAGAATTTTGCATCAGAGCTGGAGTTGGAGGTGGTTTGCTCATATTATAGGAATCTTTCCTCAGACTCTTGAAATAAAAAGCATCCATGCAAAGCTGCCATATGTAATTTCTTATAATAACTGAGGTTGATTTTATGAGCAGAACATATGCTGTATTTTTTTTTGCCTGCAGTCTAAAAGTAGGCATAAGTGGACATGAGGAAAAACAGTGGCC
Organism: Carollia perspicillata; assembly: GCA_004027735.1. Classification (NCBI taxonomy): domain Eukaryota; kingdom Metazoa; phylum Chordata; class Mammalia; order Chiroptera; family Phyllostomidae; genus Carollia; species Carollia perspicillata. Next base: position 15,315 of record PVKM010014693.1, on the reverse strand, counting down.
AGGGTAAACACCTACATCTGTTTCTGAGTTTTTCTGTACTATTCCTTTTTTATTTGTTTATTGATTCTTTCATCTTCTAGAGCTCACACACAGACAAATGTTGCTGATGCCAATATTTAAGAAAAAATACATGAAAGAAAACATCGTATCCATCATATATTATTTTTCTTTAAATTGGGGAACAAACTCAACTATATTAATCTAGGGCAGAATTATTTCCATGAAATATAACTGTTCTATAATACTCAATCCAAGCAATAGGCAAATCATACAAGGTAAGTTAATAACATAATCTGAAAGAGAAAGAATAGCATTCTTTTCACAGCTTGACTATTGATGTTTGTGTGCTAAGAAGTCTTGGAAAATGGCAATCATCTTATTTGGGATTCCAGAATTGCTGTATTGGATAAAGTTCCAAGATAGTGTAAATTTATCTTCTCTATTTATTATAAATTTTAAATGTTTATGTGTAGAATGATATAAATAGTAAACTACTAAATTTTTAAATTAATTTTAATTTAATCGTTAAAGTCCTTTTCTGTTTGCTGTACAACTGGCAAAAAGGATTGCCTAATTTTAGCCTTCCAGATTTTGAATTTTTTCAAATACCTTAACTAGAAAGAAAATGTAAGCATTGTATACTTTTACACTACTTTCAGAAAATTTATGTTTTACTCTTGTATTTTACACATTGCCTTTGTCTGAAGTTACCAACCATATCCTACTAAAAACTGAAGTGTATAAAATTAATTAATAGTTTTGGCTATGCATGGTTGAGAGGTAGGATAGAAAAAAATGTGCTTAATGACATATTTTGTGTGGGCGTCTGTCTCTGGTCCTGGCAGGGTAAGGGAGAATGTGAGAGGGAAGCCAAGAGCCTTCTTTTACGCTAATATAATGCTGGGTGTATGTATTTTTCTACGTTTTATGCATGTTCTTTAGAAGCACCCACTGCAGAGTGTTGGTACTAGCAGAGTACTTGCTTCTCAACCTGTATGTTGCAGGGCTGATTGCTCTTATTTTCCATCTGTAAATGAATTATCAGAAAAATGAAATAAAAGAAAGCAGGACAATATAAAATACAAGCTCCATTTCTATTATTATTAGTTCTAATACACATAAAACTGGTCTGTTGAATCACTGTAAGTTTCTAAATGCTTACTCTGCATTTTTGCTCTGTACCTCTTCTCAGGGAACAAACATTTCGTTATGTGGCCCTTGTCTGCAGTCTGATTGGAGTGTCGGCCTGTGTTGCAAAAACGAAAGTGATGATATTTAATTGCCAATGTGACATCATCACTGATCATTAATCTCAGACTCTGACCAAAGAACTGGACGGGGGTCCTGGATGCCCCTTATTCATGCCCAACTTTAAGTGGATTGTGAGATGATTCCAGGGGTCCTAGAACAAGAGTCAGGGTAACCAGAAAGTCTGGTGACAGTGAGGGGACAGAGTGCAGTGACTGGGTCAGAAACTCTCTTCCCAGAGGCACAGCAGTATTTCAATATGCTAACAACCAGTGTGACTATACACAAGCCATCCCAGTACCCATCAGTGGGAGATCCTCAGTACTTCTCATCTCACCTCTGCAGGCTGCAGAGGAACGGGGGCCTATTGCTGCCCTGTTGTAGACGGCGAGTCAGCATTTGTTGAATCAATGGGTGACCGACTGAATGAGGCTTGTGGAAGGGACACTCCTCATTGAAAGTTTTTATTAAGCATGGTAACTCACGGAAATTCCGACTCTGATATGGGATATGTATATGTCAACATAAAGACGCACAGAGCTTCCTTTCTGATCAGATGTATGAGCACAGAAAAGGAAAACGAATTGTTCTGGAACCCATGTCCATGTCAAAGAGTGGTTGGAACACATTTGCCTCGTGCTGCATGTGAAGCTTTTCTCTTTGCCTGATGTAATCCTGTTTACACATTGGCTGCTGTGAAAATGTGGCTTTCTTCTCATAATCAGAAATGTACATTTTTAAAATCAAGGCCTATTCTAAAATAACTTGTTTTTAAAACTTTATTTTAGCATTTTTCTAAATGATGCATTTTCTTTATCTAAAGACAACCGTCAAGGTCAATATGGTATGTTAACTGAGGAAAAAGGATCCATGCTACATATGAACCCTAAACTTATGCATGTCCAGTCTAGAATGACTATGACAAGTTCATGCATAAACATCACCTAGCGAACAGGGGCAAACTAATATAAGGCTAAATGACCACGAGAAACACATTTCATATAGCAGTTACCACAGTTTGTCATGTTCTTTCTCAAGTTTAGGCTTAGGCGTACAATTTTCTCTCACCACCTATCCATACCCTCCTTGGTGAAGGGACGCAAAAGCATTTTTCAGGTCTTTGCTGATTTAGCACTTCTTTCAGGGTCACTTTGAGGGACAGTTCCTCTGCTCATGTTCAATTGCATGTCTCTTTCTTGAGCCTCCCCAACCTTCTATAATTATCCTGTCAAAAGACGTAAAACATTTTGACATTGGCTCTTTTCTTCTGGTCTCTTCCTTAGTACTAGCGCTATGTCTGGCATATGGGGGCTCAATAAATATATACTGACCCATAGACTACACGATAGATTATGGATCTATTATTAATGAACCTTCAGAAACCGTGTGGCCTTATTTTAACTTTCTAGAAAATACCCTCTGCCCCTACTGTCCCTGAGCACAGCTGTGAATAGAGCATGACATCATGTTTTGGAAGGAAAAAATGATTCTGTAAAGGACCCGTGCATTCTGGAGGAATTCCACACATAATTTTTTTAAGTATACAAGAACTTATCTTTCTACACACATATTTTCTACCCCACATTCCTGACCTTTCTGCTTTTATTAGGGGAGAAAAATCCATCCCTCTTTTGATATATTTAATGGGATTTGTCAAGTCTTTGGTGAAGACATGTTTTATTTCTTGAGTAATGAAATACTTCCGCTTGTGGTAGGGCATCTTGTCCTGCCCCAAATGAGATATGCCAAGCCAAACACAAATTGGAATCCAAACACTATGTCTGTGCGTCTGTCAGTTGGGTGATCTATTTCCCAAACCCCAATGCAGTGCAATGGCATATTTTACTATTTGTGAACTTTACCTTCTGTTAATATGATTGAAGCCACTGGAAATGGAAATTGTCAGGGCAATTTAACAACAGAGCCCTGTAAAACTTATTATAGTCAGGTAGTAAAAATCAGTTTAGAAGGCATATTCTTCAAACCTGAGTTTTATTTGGTAAAACATGTTGGTGCCTGACCTTTTTTGAAACATACCAAAAAGGAGTCACTTAGAGGTCCCTCTCTTAAATTATAAACAGCAGCCTGATTAAATTCGGCTGTGTTTTGTTCACAGTGTATGAGAGAATGCATAAGTACCCCAAACAGACAGCTAAATGACTAGCCATTTGGATGAGTTTGATGTGCATTTTCTGAAATAGCATACTCTACAAAGTAGTAAAAAGTTAATCTATACACCAGAAGAACCTAAGCATTGATAAATTAAAGAATCTTCTTAAGTTTGTAATTGAAGTTGATCTTTCAGTGCGTAGAACTAGAGACAGGAGCTCTACCCTCATAGACAATTTTTATTTTTATATTTTTTAAGACTTTATTTATTCATCTTTAGAGGGGAAGGGAAGGAGAGAGGGAGAGAAACATCAATGTGTGGTTGCCTCTCGTGCATCCCCTGCTGGGAACTGGCCTGCAACCCAGGCATGTGCCCTGACTGGGAATTGAACCACGGTTGTTTGGTTCCCAGGCCCGCGCTCAATCCACTAAGCTACACCAGCCAGGGCTCATAGACAGTTTTAAAATTTCTACAGTTCAGGTTTCATGGTAATAAACCAGAGTGTTGCACATTATGTGCATTAAAACACATAGTTGGGGAATGTATTTTCAATGTAAAAATATTAAAAGTTCTGAAGAGTATGAGGTAGAAAGTAAGCCCTCACTCCTCCCCGTCTCCATAGGGATCCCTGGTGCTCCATTATGCATTCAGGCATTTTCTCTGCACGCTCCCCAGTGTTCGCACCTGACAGATAGTACAGCTCAGGGCTTTCGAGGGCAAGGTGTGGGGTCTAATTCCTGAGTCTCACCTCCCAGCTGTGTGAAGTTAAACATGTCCTTGGCCCTCTTTACATCTCAATGTCCTCATTGTCCTAGGACTGCTGTGAGGATTAACGGATGCTTTAAGCTTAGAAGAGCACCCAACTTACTGAAGAATCCTTCAAAATAAACTATTAATTATCCATGTAAATCAACAGGATGAACATCTATGTAAGCATATAGTTAGGTGCATATATATTTTTCATATTTATTCCACATAGGCCTATAGAAACTGGTCTGCAACTTGTTATTTGACATGCATGTATATCTTGGATGCATTGTTACATTAATATGGTTGATAAAGGTTTGTTTATAATCACTTTGTAGCATTCTGATTTAAGCACATACTACACCTTAATTTATGACTCCTCTATTCATGAATATTCAGTATTTTTCTAATCATGTGCTATAAAAATATTGTAATCACATCTTTGGTTGTATAATTTTGTGGTCTTATCAAACTATATCTAGAGGATAAGTGCATAGAATTGGTCCACAGGCTTATGCATTTAAAATATTGGTAGTTATTGACAAGTACACTATAAAATTTTCACCAAGTTTTTCTTCTACCAGCAAAACAAAGTTCTCTTGAAAGGGAGCTATTTCAAAGACTCTTTTAGAGCCTTTCTTTAGGGGGAAAGACAGCCAGTGAAAGAGACACCAAGAGAGAAGAAACTACGTGGAATTTACAAACTTGACCTAATGGGTAGCATGTGATTGCTTTTGCTTTTTTAACCACTTGTCACTTTTTAAACCAAAGGTAAAGTGAAGAATTACATTACAAACATACAATTTCATTGACATCTAAAACAGATATTGCAAACAACTACCCCTGTGACCTTGATGTATTATTTTAAAATTATACAGTAAAGTGATGGATTAGTTTTATAGTGCAATTATTGTAGTTAATTGTTTAAGGTCATAAAATAGGAAATCTGACTCAAGTGAATTCTGTGTTCTCCTCCCTGTGCCTTGTGTTAAGAGCACCATGGCCAGCTTCATGGGTCTGCAGCCTGTATAGCCACACAGGGCCCCGGGCTCAGTAGGGTCCCATCCATGGTCAGTAGTCTTTCATTTTCATCTTGAACTTCTAAACAAATTTTGAAAAATGGCCCCCTGATATTTATATTTTACCAGGCCCCACAAATTATGTAGCCTGTCCTGCTCAGCAATCATCACATTTTTGATAATTTTCCTGGCTCACCTGAAACCTCCAGTGTTTGACTGACTGATTGATTGATTGACTATTGGGAAATGCCTCATAGCTGTGCTCATGCCCTACTTCTGAGAAGGTGGCATGACTCAGCTGTTTATACAGAATATCAGCCAACTGTTTGATGCAGACCTCTGAAAATATAGTTATGTGAGACTTTGATATAAATATGTTTCAAAAGGATCTTATTTTATGAATAATAAAAATGCCTGGGATTCATATAGAGGAATATTCTGCAAAGCTGTGTGGAACATCATGGCACACAGACAAAATGATTTCCCCACCTAAAATGTTAGGCCAAAAGGTACATTGCTCATTTTGTGCTTATGATACATACTGTAGAGATCTAGTTGTCCAATAATCCCAATGTAAGAACAAAACTGAAGTTCAGGGAAGTTTAATGATTGTGTCCAATGACATTGAATATTAATAACTGACCTTGAACTTGAATTGAGTCAGCCTTGCCACCTTCTCCTTCTTCCCTAGTCTGGATTTTCTTTCCACATTTTGGTGAATGGTTCTAATTGGAGGCAACATCTATCATAACATTTCATGACTGGATTCTCCTACCTGAAATGGAAAAAAAAGCAATTAAAAGTGGAATTTTCCAAATAGTTGAGAGCTGCGCAAATCTTGGAAGTACAGTGGTTGCCTTCAAAGACTGAAGCCTGTGACCTTGAGCTCTGTGAACTTGGCTCCTTACTTGTAAAATCAGGAGAACAATAATATTAAATCTACATCATACAACTTAAATATTAAATATTAAATATTAAATGAGAATTTAATATTAAATGTTAAGTGAGATGATTTATAAGGCATCTGGACCATAGATAGCATATACACACACATGCACACACAAGACTAAACAAACAACCAAAATATTTAACATATATGACTTTTCATACATGTAATTAATACAGAAGGATGAGATGTATTTTAAGTCAAATTTTATGTTTTTATTATATGTGATAAGGCTACAATAAGCATAAATGAAAATATTAACTAAATTATAAATTTCTGGTTTTATCACGATGTGTACAGCATATGCTTGTATTTGGATTAACAGCATTCAAATATTATAAAATATATAATTGAAGTAGCTTTAAATTAACATATTTGATTGATATTTTTAGTATATATGTAATATATAAATTCCCTCCACCAACTATTATGTTGGATGAACAGAATGTCTTTCGGCTGCTACAACTTTGAATTGCTGGACAAAGAAAGTATGTTTTGGAGTCACAGCACTTTCTTTAGAGTGCTTTTTTTACTACAGCAAAATACGTTATAAATCATTTATTCAAGAATATTTATCAGTGAGAAAACTGATTGCCAGACTGATTGTACATCTGTAATGTTGGATCACACATGAAAGTATTGACAATACTTTTATTTAAAGACCAAGGCATTATCATAAATTAGGTATATAGGCCACGTGTGACTCGTCGTCATCATTAGCAGTAAACATAGTGTAGTGTTATTCTGAAATCTGTTTCCAAAGTGACCCAGAAATAGTTAACAAGAAATGGCAAACTCATGAGAACTAAAAGCAGTTTTTATTATCTTTTACCACTTCCTCAAATAAATGACAGTCTGCCGTATGTCTTTACTCTGGGCTTGTTTTAATTGGAAAAGCCATACAATGATGGGAGGAAACAATTTTTTAAATGGACAGCAGAAATCATTGCTTGGGAGATTTTTAAACTTAAGAGTTCAGGGAACTGAAGCCACTTCGGCTGAAGAAAAGAAAGGTGGGGCCATTGTAGAAGCTGTGGTTCCTTGCTCAGAAATCACGTGACATGGAGACAGTCCAAGGAGAACCTGGGAGGCGGTTAAGAGAGGGAAGTGTAGAAAAACCTAGCCAGTTCTCCACCAGTTTTCTTTTTCAGGTCTATATTATTGAGGTTTCATTTATGTACAACAAACTGCATCTACTGAAAAGATGCAAATTTGTGTGTTTCGACAGGTGTACACCACTGTGAGACCACCACCACAGTCCAGGCACAGGCCACTTGGCTCAGTCTAGGTCGTGTCCTGTGCTCATCTGCAGCCCATCCCCTTCCCTGACATGCTGCAGCTGCAGATGAGGTGGAGCCTTGCAGCCTAATGATATCTCTCCCCATATCCCCAAAATAAGGGTATCTACTCTGCTTCCCTAGAGATTTTTAAAATTGTTATAGTTGTTTTCTAGCTTCTCAGAGAAATAAATAGAATACATTTATAGTTCATTGGCCAATTTTATTTAATATGTAGAAATAATTATGTAGAAGAAACAATATTTAAAATGTGCACTATTTAGAATGTGCATAGTAATGCAAAAAACAAATGCAAACCCCCCCAAAATCCATGCCGATGTCAGTATATGGGGAAAATATACAGGTGAAAAAGTCCCCAGAAGATTAATTTTTAAAAATACAACTGCTGGATTTTTTTCCTGTGTGTCTGGAGGAAAAGCCATTTTCACCCTCACTAAAGAGCACGGCAGTGGTTGGGGAATGGAGGCGGGGGTCACTACATAAATGAAAAGATGGATGGATGGCTGCAAGACAAAAGGTAAGAAGGCAGGAGAGACCACATAAGGTCCCTCACTGTTAATCATTCTGAAAATTGAGGTACTAGAAGAGAAAGAATGTTCCTGTAAAACTACATTGCTACTAACGATATAGGTTTAATGTTGGAGGGACCCAGGATTTAATGCCAGCTCCGACACTAGTGTTATGACACGGTCCGTCTCTCAACCTTGCTGAACTTCACTTTGGTGATTTATAAAATGAGGATGATGTCAGTATTGCAGAGTTGGTTTAATAAGATCATGCATGTTAAGAAGCTAGTACAAGAAGTTAAACACACACACAAAAACACATGTGCTATGATTTCATTTATATAAAACTCAACAACTGCTAAAACAGGTAAGGAGTACAGAGGCCTCTGGGCTACTGACAATGTTCTATTGTAGTATTTAGGGGTCGTTGTGTGGCTGTGTGTGTGTGTGTGTATAAACACACACACATACATATTATTTAAATAACACAAGCCAATTTTTATGTTAGAAAAGGAAAGACATATTCATATTTTCTTAAATGACACTGTAAAACCACATTATAAGTTTTTTTCTTTTTTTGTAAATATACTAGTTACCCGTTTTGTGTTGAGGGGTGGGAGACAGGGGTGAAAGGCTTTTCAAGAAACATTTTCTTATACTTTTTAATTTGTAAAGTATATTAATGTATTAACTATTTAGTAAATTAAATAGATTTTTGAAAATAGCACAGAGCCCACCCCAAGTGCCCCACCCTGTCATTTCTGGACAGGCCCAGTCCTTGGTCATTGGGGACTGGGTGATGGCATAATGATGAGGCATTCAAGACTTCTAGTTCTAAGAAGCCAACTTTCAGACAGAAAATAAAGACTTCTTCTTTCCCTGTGATTCATAATATTACTAGATATCTTTTGGTTTCTAAGGATTTCCGTCAGGAATGGCAGATAGCAAGCATTTTTAAATACCGCAGTAATTTTAGCAGCTACCTACCATGGCAGGCAGCTGGATGCCGCTTTAATTTGCTTTCTTTCCCTTCTATCCCAGCAAGAACATGACAACAACATACACACACACACAAATAACACAGAGTAGGGTCTGCTAGAAGTGGTGATTACTTCCAAGCCCAAACAACATTAGGAAAGGAAAGAAAATGAAGAGAACACATTTTTGAAGATCTTTTTGTAAAAAGGGTGGGAAATATGTGAGACGGAGAATACATATGTGCATGAAATTATACTGAGAAAATAATAGGGAAAGAAGCATCTGAAAACACAGTTTTTGGGGCAAAAACTTCTCCCAAAAATTGAGATTTACTTATTAGAATTAAGGATAGTTGTAAATTGTTTAAAGTCAAAACCACAGACACGGTATTGTAGCTTTTTGGTGAGGACCATGTTGTCTCTTTCGTTTGTGCCTATGGTAACAGGATGGAGAGAGGCGTGTGTAGCTGGGAGCTCTATGCAGGCGTCTGGGCAATGGGGAAGTAGAGGGAGCCGAGATGGAGAAGGAATCTGCTGGTGCTGGCCTTGGTCCAGGCTTCTGTCTCCCCAGGCCTCAGTGTGTCCATATGTGCAGTGAGAGTATTATTCTAATGAACTTCTGCTGGTTGCAAAACACAGCTCACTAGGTTCAGTTGCACACTCCACAATTTCTGTGCTGAAGGATTTAGGAATGGGAACTTCTGTTCCTGAACTGTATTATTAATTAAGCCAAGTTTAACTTTTGATACCACCTACAACAAAGTGCTGTGGGATAGAATCCAATTCATACCCAATTTACATTAAATTGTTAAATGTAGTATGTTCTGATACAGGGAAGTGTTCTTGAACATGAAGCTATTTATTCTTGCCTTCTTAAGTATTATCTGTTGAGTATTTTAATATCCCAAGAAACTGGTACATTGAATTGTATTTACTAAAAGTCCATGAATCTTTGATCTTAAAAAATGAAAATTGGGGATAGGAAAATAAACTTCCAAATGCTTTGAATCCTGAGAAAAATTTGCAGTAACTTAAAATAAGGGTGGGTAAGGATGAGGAGAGATTTAACAGTTTCCAAAAACAAATGGAAAATTTCAATTATACCACATTGGCAAGAGTGAATTTAATAACTTTTGTTGACCATCATGAAATTCTGTCTCTTTAACTGAGCCTTTTACTAGCTAGATTTGCATGCCATCCTTCTTCTTTTTTTATATATATTTTATTGATTATGCCGTTACAGTTCTCCCATTTGCCCCCTTCATTCCCCTCCACCCTGTACACCCCTCCCCCCACATTCCCTCCCTTTAGTTCGTGTCCATGTATCATAAGTTCTTTAGCTTCTACATTTTCCACACTACTCTTGCCCTCTCCCTGTCTATTTTATCCTTCTTATTTTTATTGACATCCATGCATGCCCATTACTAAGAATCTAGGGTGTTAAGGCAAGTTTTTAACGTGTTCCTAGTTACATAGTTCAGTTGACTGTACATTTTCCAATGACTTTTTATGATTTTTAAATAAGCCTTTACTTCCACTACTGGTGATTTCTCTTTAATACTCAAGTTTACAGCTTCCATCTCACTTCCACTGAGGCAGGTAATGGATACCAGTGCCCTTAAGTCATAGCTAATTAAGTCACTACAAATCGGATAAAGCTCATGTGACAAAGGTAATTGTTCTTTGTCTTAGGTGGACATAAATGCTATACAAATCCATTAACAGAAAGATATATAAGTATATTACATTTGTGTACTTATTTTCTATATCTGCATTTATAACACAGCATGGCTTAACTAAAATTTTATTTCCGATGAGTTTCTAAGTTGACTTGGGCATTCTTTAAAGGGCTTTTATTCAGGGAGTAGAAAAGTGCCTATTTAATTTTTTTTCTTAGAGATAGTTGTTAACCAGTTAATCTAGGAGTCAGTCCCTGGTTGTTTTAAATTGCTTTTTTTTTTAGTCATCTAAAATAACTGATTTACCCTTTTTATGAAGGTCATCATTTTAGGGAGTTATATTGGGTAGCTTTATTCATAATTGAAATACTGTGATGACCCAATTATTATATTATTTTTAACTGTGATAAAACACACATATCAATAATTTTAATAACTGACAGTTTAAGAAATCCAATATTGATTATTTTCATTGTACTGCATGCCCCTCCAACATACCCAAGGGACCCAAGGGTGTTTGGGGTTGCTAGAAAAAGCCGGACCCTCTGTAAGAAGTAAGCCAACATAATGTCCTTGAAAGTCTGGTCCTTGTCTGGGTATGTCTTCTGGAATTATTTGTTCATGTCTCCTTGCTCCAAATGCCTGCCCCTTTGGGCTTCTGTTGGGTGAAAGAGAACATGCTAATTCCATGTATTAAATGCAACTGGTATAGTAAATAGTGGAGTAGAACTTGAAGCTCTCACTCACTTTGAAAACACTGCAAAAGCCAACATGGAAACTTAAATCTGTAGGTACTCATGCAGTCATAAATGTTGAACTTTAAAAAATTAAAGTGGTCTGCATTTCCAAAGGATTCTCTGTGATCAGTGGACAGCTACACTGGGCACCTGGGGCTCCTGATTGTCAGGAAATTGTCTGTAAGTTAATTTTGATGGTCTTTATGTCATTAATAAACTACAAATACAAAAGGTGGGGGGTGTATCAAGAGAGAGCCTGTAGTATTTTGTATTGCACTCTTCAGTAAAGACCCAGAGGTTTGTCTTCATTAATTGGGAAGGACAAATTATAACCTATCAGGAAAGTCTCTTGACAATGTCACATTAAGCTCTGGAATAAAAATATTTTGTTTGGCCAAGATTGAGGTTGCCTGGTTCAGGCATTCTACTTTCTTGTGGCAGTAAAAAGTAAGCACTGGGCCTTTTTCTTTTTTAAATAAAGAAAGAAAAATCTCTCAGATACCAGAGAAAATCCTAACTGAAAAGACATCACATACCTGTGAAAAATAGAAAACATACTGTATGGAATTAGCTCTAGTTGTGAGGTTGAGATACCCAATGTAGTCCCAGTGTAGACGTCATAACGCCTACATGCATGTTCAGAGCATGCGCTTTGTACCAGGCACTGTGCAAGGTCCTAGCTCTCTTAACTCTAGACGTCAGTACTAGCCATGCTAGCCCATTAGAGATACCGTTTGAGGATGAGGGTTGCAGTCTGGATGTTGTCTCACATCCCATTACATGTCTTTCAGGGCCCAGTCTGTGGCAACGATGAAGCGATAACTGGGTAGCTAAGGAGGAAATATGCAGAAGCCACCACTTACTCCCAAGGAGAGATCCCCCTTCTGCATGACACTGGGACCACTGTTGTTTCTATGAGCATTGGCCCCAGCATGTACGGCAGACACCTTATGTGCCTAGGTAGAAACCCAAGAGCTTCAGTCAGAAACAGAACCTGGAGCTAGTCCTTGTTTGGGAGGGATGGCGGGGGAATATTTTATGAGAGGAAACTCCAGTATTGCTCACTGTAGTTGGTTAATTAACGCTCGCTAGCAAAATGAAACGGAGGGACTGCCTCAGCTGTTTTATGTCTGTGTTTTCGTCAAAGCAACAATAAAAGAATGGGCTGAAGTCCGCAGTTAATGCCAAAGCAATTGGAACATTTCCCCCTAGAGAAAGGGAGGGACAGGGGTTTTCTTCACAGGGAACTGAGTACGTCAGTGATTTCCTTCTCAGACATGATTCTCCACCCACCTCAGGGGGAGTGAACTTGACCGAGGCTGGGTGGTTTCCCCAGGGAGCTGGGGTTACTATATCCCAACCACTACAGAGTACCAAGAGCTTAAACAAGAGCACTAGCATCTTTCCCTAAAAGAGCTGTGTTCAAAGGATATAATGGGCCTGATCAATGTATTTCGTCTCATTTAATACAGATCATTATTTCATTTCCCATAAGGAAAGAGAAAGCATCACCTTTTAAGGTGATAACACTCTCTTACAACGTAAAGTATTTTCATATCATTCTTTTAGATTTCTTTAAGCATGAATTTTTTCAAAATCATTCCTGTGCGTTCATGAAAAGGAAAATGTAAGTAAATTATGCTGCTTAAGGAATTCTGAACAGATTTTCACAATCAGAATCTGATTCTGAATAACTTGATGAGCGAGAATTGTCATAGTCCATTTTTTATCCCCACACGTTATGCTCTCGTGTACCATCAAGAACGTTGCTGACAGAGCATTGCTTGGAAGGATGCTCTGCTAATGTCTCAGGTTTTCTTCTAAGTCAGCCACACTGGTTGTTTTGAGGTTCAAGTGCAGGCAGTGATGATTGCATCCTAATTGTGCCTGGTTGACAGCTACTTTAAGAAGCATCCTAATTTCAGAGCTTTGAAAATGTGGGGGAAAATGTTCATTTTAGAATTGATGAAATAAGTAATTTACACCTTAATGATGAGAACTATCTTCTACATTAAAGGCTTGAAAAATTCACAGTAGAAAGTACATAGATTTCAGAGCCTGACAGAGCTGAGTTCCTATTTCTTTATCTACTAGCTATTTTAATGAAGGGAATTATTTAACTCCTCTGAGTCTCTGTCTTATCTATAAAACTTGTCTGAAAGCATTACTGGGTATAATAAATATGAATAAACCTTTCCCTAAGCAGTCATATAAAAATGTATTCTCTTCTTTTTGTGGTACAAGAGTTCAGTTTAAACTAGTGTCTTCTCTGCCTTTGAACTTCTGTATGTGATGTTTCCAGATGGAGAGACTCCTAAAATCAGTCAAGTTGTTAAGTCTCAATAATGAATTGATTACTTTTGAAGACGATGCACTCATTCATATAGCTTGGTTTTTGATATATGTAATTTATCTAACATAACCCATCCATGGCTGTGTTATCAACTTTTTTTTATTCCATCGAAGATTTGAATTTTGGCTAAGGTCAATGGTAACTAGGCGGTAGGTCAAAGAATTGATTTTATTATTTTTCCTGCATTGCTTTTCAGTCCAACTTTTAAATAAATGTTAACTCTGAGACTATATCATGGCTTCAAATATGGTTGACTGGTTAAGGCTATCTACTGCATTTTAAACTAATGTGTATCTTCTAGCACAAGCATTAATGAGACTTGTACTGGAGGTACAAGTCCTGAAAATTCAAATCAAAGTATTAACATTAGCATTCCTGGAGTTAATTATGTGTTAAATTCACAGCAGGTCACAGGAAACCATCAGTTTCTCATTTTATGAAACAGGAAAAATGGGAAGGCAGAAAATGAAAGCCGCCTATGGACTCCCCCAGAGGGTGCCTGAAACTTGGAAGCCACTGGCTTCGGGTTTTTTCCAATTTTCTTTTTGATTTCTGTTGTGTCTTCAGGTTGCCAACTTCTGGAGGATTTGGAGAAAGCATCTCATTTCCCATAGAGCAAGAAACAGTACAAGTCCCTCTTACAGAAAGTGAAGTTGGACTTTTTTTTTAAGTGCTGTTTTGTTTTTGTTTTTCCTTTCTTTAGGAAAAACAAAGGCAAGCTGGTAAATGTCACTGTGAAAGTCACTAACAGCTACTGTTCAAGTTGACGGGCTTTTGGGGAAATACACTTTATCACCGTTCATTCACATGCATTCTATGGAGTTATAAATTTTTATTATTCCAATAACAGGCAATGAGCAGTCTGAAAGCAAGACTTAGGTACAAGTTCACTGTCAGGTTCCCCCAGTGCCTAATACAGTGCCTGCTGTGCATAGGGCAATCAGTAAATCCTACTGACTGTCATGAAAATTAGTGGAAAAGGGAAGAGAGAAGAAATTAGGTATTTAGAGAATATTCTTGAATTCTTCTTGGGTCACTCTAATTGGGAAGTAAGCTGGCTTACTCATAAATACCATCACCTGCATTTATGGTTAGAAAAAGGATTCTTCGAACCCCACCCCAGACACACTGAATCCAAATTTTAAGAACAAGGATGGGAAATCTATACTTACAATTATTACTGTTGACGATTCTTATGCTCAGGCAAAATTTTTAAAAATACCATATGATCTCACCTATAAGTGGAATCTAGTTAACAAAACAAATAAGCAAGCAAAATAGAAACAGAGACATTGAAATAAAGAACACACCAACAGTCACCAGAGGGGAGGGGAGAGGGAAATAACATGGGAAAGAAGGGAAAGGGTCGTAAATGAACATGAATGAAGGACCCATGGACAGAGCCCAAGTGGGGTAGGATTGAGGGTGGGAGGTGAGGTGGGGAGTTCGGGGGAACTGGTGTTGTAAAACTGGAGACAAATGTATTCAAACATTAACTTAAAAAATGATCAAAAGAAAAAAAGAAGAAATGAAAGCCAAGTACTCATTCTGAAGTCAGTCTTGCTTGGGCTTGTACATGGCAACCAAATTTTGCATCATTAAAAACATAACTAAGAATGACCTTTTACTATAACTAATGACCTAGCATTCAATTATCTTATATGACAAAGCGGAGAAGTATTTTTCATTATTTTC
>PVKM010014692.1:0-28724 GCA_004027735.1 Carollia perspicillata | reverse complement strand
GAGGCAGACAGAAAGGAAAGAGAAGGTTTTCTCTTGTGGAATGTGCATATTCCATGTGTCAAGGGTATGATCGAAAGCCCAAAACAAATCAGGAAACATTCACAGATAACCATTTGATACAAGGACAGAATAAAATATTGATGTGGTGACTTATAAAAAGGAATGAAAAGAAGCCTGAATATGTCTAGACAGTAAAGAAGCTCCTTTCTTCTCTTGTTTCTCATAGCATCCCTCTGAAGGAAGATCAATAACCTTGAGTATGTCTGATTAGCTATTTTTTTTACCAGTTTTCTTTTTCACAACCCTCCTAAATCCCTTTATTAATATTTATGTTTTTTTTTCCATAAACTGGCTCAATTAGCCTTCTGAACTTTTGGCAAGGGGCTTTATTTTTAAATTCCAGGAAAAAGCAACTCTTCAGAAATCTGTTCTTCAAATTCTGTTCTTCAAGGGCCTCTTCTCTGTTGTTTGTGTCCATTCCTCGCTTCCTCGCTGTGATCTCTGGGTTTTAACTGGAGCCCCATTCTCTGCGCTCAATCCCTGACCTCTTCCTTGTCATCGTTTTAGTAGCTCTGCCCACGCTTTCTTTTTTGTTTTTGGAGGGTACCTTGCACTGGCCTTCCACAGTACAGAGGTGCTAATTTTGCTTTTATCTTGTCTATTGATTTTTAACTTCTCATGTTTTTAAACTTCGTGCTCATTCATTTTTAAAAAATGTTACAGTGCACCCTACCATCTGTACTTGAGTTCCCTAATCCCCCTTTATAAATGAGTGGAAGTATTTCTTGACATTGTATTCCTTGTATCGAGATGTTAGAAGCAGATGGCAGGAAGGAGTCGGTATCTTTCCTTGTCTATATTAAGGCTCCTTGTATTCTGAGTACTGAGATTTTGAGGCAGTGGCTTGTAACCCTGGTGGGTTGCTCTAAATCTCTTCCTACTGATGTAGGTGTTGGTTTGAATGCCTCTCTCTATGCAGCCACATGTTGTCCATCTCTGTTTTCTTTCTAGTACTGCTGCCAAAGTTCGTCTTTCAATGAGAGTGGAAAGTAAATTTTACTTGTGCATATGTGACTGTTAACCTGAAGGTGTATGGTTTCTCAATCACTTTCTTTTTTTCTGTTTTTTTTTTTTATATTCAGTGGTCAAAACTAAATAGGATAAAAATAAGAATGAGTAATTTTATTTGAGTCCTCACCGTGGACCAAGCTCCCTTCTTAGAACTTTAGATAAATAAACTCCTAGAGGCCTGATGAAATCGGTACAGTTGTTATCCACATGGAAGACGTGAGGCGTGTGACTGGAGCTGAGAGGCACCGGCTGACTAAACCGAGGCACACAGCTGGTGTCGGCAGGACCAGGGTCCCCACCCCAGAATGCTGGCTCCAAAGTCTGCCAAGGTGCCTGCTCCGTTTTAGGTACCTGTGTGTCACCAACTTCCATCATCTCAGCTTGTAACGAGGCCTGGTGTTCCGGGACCTGACCGCTGGTCACTCGTGTTTGAACCCTTTCTACAGTGGTGACCCTGATTCTAACTCTGTTTCAGGTCTCACTGCTCACTGTCCACAGGGAAGCTGTGTGTCTCTATACACCTGGAGGCCAGGCCACAAATGCCACAGGATGTTTTCACTCATGTTTAGGGTATGTCCTCAAATAAAGGTTTATTCTCTCCTTGTGTGTTCTTAGGATCATTTCCAGAGATATTGAACTGATGTTAATTTTTATTTTTATTGAATTTAAAGAGAGAAAAAATACATACACATATATAAGTATTGAAATATATAAGCACTGAAAAAATTTAAATAATTTATTGTACTTGCCTAGGATGGAATATTTTACAACATATACAAATAATACTTTCAAATAAATTAAACACCATAAAAATCTTATATTATCCTGAATAAGAAAAACAGAACAAGTCAGGCAGGAAAAAGGACTCATGGACATGGACAACAGAGTGGTGAGTCCTGGGGGGAGGGGGCTATATGGGGGACAAATGATAATGGAAAAAATACAAGAAAGATTACATTTTTGAAAAACTGAATTTAACTTCATACATAGAAAAATAAAATGGTATAACCTGCCCCACTGTCAGCAAGAAAAAGAAGAAAAATTAAGCAAAATACAGTTTTGGAAAGCAGTAGTACTCCAAAACAGTAAAGGATATTTTCATTGAGTGGTAAGAATACGAATAACCTTTTCTTTGTATTTTTAGAGCTTTTGCATGTTTTAGAGCAAACTCGACCAAGAGCCCATGAGTGTCAGGTCACACCATCTGTACCCTCCTAAGATGGGCATTGATGTCAAGCGTCAAAGAGCTTGTGATGTGGAAGTGGACACTTCTCAACTCCCTTGACACAGAAGTGCACCCACACTCACGCACCATCTAGTTCACTGCCCTATTCCTGTGATAGTGCATGGAAGTTCACAATCATTGCTGTACTCCAGAGTTACAGGTGGAGGTCTTCGCCTAAGGACTCCTCCTGGATTCCCTCCTGGGTGTGTGCTCTGGGAGCCCGGCAGCTCTGGAGTGGAAGCAGAGCAGACCTCCTCCCTGAGAACCCACAGCGTCTTTGCAAAGGTGGATGTTGCTAACTACAAATGCTCTGGTTGGTTGGCCAGTGTCAGAAAAGAACCCAGCTGAAGTCAAACACAAGGTGAGCCTGTGGACCAGATGATTGTCAAGGACACTTCCAATGCTGAGGTCTTAGAAATGAGACAAAATGAGTCTGGAAAGTTATGATTTCAAAACGCGTTTAAGTGTAATTTCAATGATAGTGCTGTTAGGTGATATAAACCCCAGAGGCTACTGTAGAAGTGTTTTTCTTCAGAAACACACATTTTCACTTTGAGAAATGAGGAAGGCAGAAAAAGTAAATGCTTAGCTTAAGATTCCACAACAACACTCTCACAGCATTTCTTCTAAATCTTCTCACTAATAATTTTCCAATTCTATGTCAGAGTCCCATATCTTGGAAGCCTTGTATTTACTCATCAGTGTTGTGAAGCAGCACTGTGGAATGAAACCATGAATTTCGTTAATGCACTAAATTTCAAAATAGTTCACCTTTATCATTGGTGGAAAGTTTATGGTGTTTGGGATTAGAAAAATCACAGAGCCATCCTTGGGATTTGTTGCTGGCAAAGGACCACCATCAGTCTTCTTGGAGCTTAGCCCAATCTGCAGAGCTCCCTGAGGGGAAGACCTCAGGCTGCTGCTTGGTTGGGTCAGGGTTGAAAGGCTGGCTCTCTTTATTTTCACTGGCCCATCCTTGAAAACCTATAGATCCTCTTAGTGACTTGTCTCCCTGCTCTTTTGCCAGAATACATTGCCATTCTGTATGCATATATTCTGTTGTTGTTTTTTCACATTGTGATAACTGGTCATTTTTATATGCTGTCTAGTGACTAGAAATGGTAATATTTATATTTTTATTAAATAATGGTAATGTTTGCCTCATCTTCCTGTGATTTTATGCACTGCTGACCCAAGGAATCGTAGTTGCCAAGGGATGAATGTTTCTACCAGGAGACACAACAGTGACTCTTTGGTTGGTGGAAATCAGGCTCTCCCATGGGATCATGGGGGAAGCATTCCAAGGACCCACGCATGGGAGATCACGGTGTGGCAAGATGGTGCCTTTGTGTGGAAGGCTGCCCCTAGGTTTCCAATGTCTCATCTCCCTGTGCCCCGCCATGGAAAAAGTCCAGCCATGTCCTCAGCAAGGCCAAAGCCAAAACCAGTGTCCAGAGTTTCTGTTTCACATTAAAGCTCAGTCCTTCCGGAGCCCGTGCCATCTGCTGTGGGCCCCAGTAGCTGCTAGACCCAAATGGCCACATGTTCCTGGGTGAGAGAGAACCCATGTCAATGCATGGGGTCTGTATGGTAACATGTGGGGGAGGGACAGAGAGAGAACAAGCTTCTTTGTTCCTCTGGGATTATATTAGCTAGGGTGTGGAATGGATCAGGGGATTTTTCAAAGGAAGAAATCAACTTCCCAAGCTTTCCTGGGGTTTTGATAGATTTACACCCCGTAGATTGACTGACAGGTTGCTATGGTCAAGCACTTCCCTCTGCACCCTCCCAAGGATTGGTTCTGGAGGAGGAGGGGAGAATGTTAATCCCTTGGGAGAGCTGTGGTTCCCTGGGGTGTGAAACTGTCTTTTCCTGGTGAAGCCAACAGACTCGTTTATTAAACTCACCATCAAATCCCCTTTGCTCTCTTCCCTTTATAAATAATTAGCTAACTACCTACAGTAACAATTCCAATGAGTTGGTTGCTAGGACTCCCCTGGCTACTCTGAACTGCTCACGCATTTGAACTGACAGGCAGAGAAGGGAAATATTGTGCTTGCTGGGATAATTGATTCTGATTAATAAGGGCAAAGTGGCTGGTACTCTAGTGAGGTAAGGGAAAGTATGCCTTGACTACTGGAAATCTCCTAGGGTGTCTCTTAGTATTATTATGCTCTGTGATTAAAGTCAATGAAAAACTGCAAGAAATCAATGCAAGCAGGACCACTAATAGGCCAGACCCTTTAGGAATGATGCTAGAGACACTGACCAGGCAAAGAACCAGGCCAGCTTAGGTGCTTCCTGAGTGCAAAAGGCAGACAGAATGGGTCATGGAAGATGGAACTTATGAACACCAGCCATGACTACATGACCGATCACAAAAATGAAGACTGCAATTGTCACCAGTAGCTCCTCCTTAATTTTTTATAAATATTTGTGTGTGTACATATATACACAGATAAAATATCTTTGCTTTTTTCCTCTTATCCTCTCAGGTAATATAAGATGCATTGATTGTATAATATCATATTAAGAATCATTGACTCTACATACTAGTATTTAAGTTACAAATATCAAGAAGAGGAAAAAACATCAAGCATGAACTCTGCATCCCACCCTAGCCAAAGGGTAACTGTGTTTTGGGTCATACCCTGTACAGTTGTACCCTGTACCCTGCACATCTCAGGCAGAGGTGTGACTTTGTTATTGTTTTTACTCAGAGATTCAGTGTGGTTTAAAGAGTTATGTATGAGTGCCACATTAATAAAGGGTGGGTTTGTGATTGTTAATTTTATTTGTCAAATTAGATGGTGGTTTTGGATGAGATTAACACTTAAATTGGTAAATTCTAAATTAACAGAGTTATCTTCATAATGTGGATGGGCCTCATCCAATCAGTTGAAAGTCTTAAGAGAACAAAAAGACTGAACTACTTGAGCAAGAGGAAATTTTTCAGCAGATGGTCTTTGAACTTGAGCTTTACCATCACTTCTCAGAAGAGGAAAATTTACTTTAGATCAATAAGTGAGTAAGAGGAAATGCCAACTATGAAATAGAATCTTAAATAGTGTACCCTTCACTCAATTAATAAACCTATAGCTTCAATATCATAGGGCCCATTTCCACCTGAGTTATTTTTCTTATGTCTTTGGCAGTATTTGGACATGAGGTCAATATTAAGACAATGTCTTGAAAAATTTGCATCTGTTTTACTTCAAGATAAAAAATGTAAAAATAAGGATTTTTCCCTAATTAGCTGTCTAAAAAGAATTGAGCGGTAAAGAATGTTTTCTTATTATGTAGCAGTTATTACCGAACTGTGTTAGAGATCAAGTCAATCTAAATTCATTGGATCAATGGCTCGTCATAGAATCTGGAAGGACTTTGATAGTTACATCTTTAATCCTACATTTTTTAAAATAGGGTCCTTCAATTATTAGAAACATTTGGAAGTCAGGTGCGTGCTTGATGCTAACTACATATGAGATATTTCTGATGCCTTATAGTTTATCAAGGTTGCTTCAGAGAATTTTAGTAAAAGACCCTGAAAGAAAACTTAATTATTGGCTTTCAAAACAGTGATGTTTTCACAAGATGATGATGCTAGGGAAAAATTCTCGAGAAAAATGGTACGTGGGAAACCTTAAAAGTGAACAGGATTTTAGTAAGCCATAGAACACACAATGTTGCTGCCTTTTACATGTTGCGTATTTCAACACCAGGAGCATGGTCTATTAGAAACCCAAGCTGAAGAGAGCACGTAGCCTAATAGAATAAAAGCAATTTGCTTTATATGACTAACCGAGGCGTAAATAATTTTAATGATCAGTCTTGTAGAAAATAAAAAATACTCCTTAAAGGTAGGAGGTGAACAGGAGTGCAATGTTAATTTGGTTAACGTTCCTGAGCCCTATTGACTTTTATTTATTGTTTTAATCTTTTTTATTTTATTTTTCATCACCATTTATCCTGCCTACACCCCCTTCAACCTCCACCCACTCCCCTCTCCCCTGCAATCACCACAATGAGTTTTTTCTCTCTCTTTTTTGAAATTGTCACTCTTGAATGGCCAAAGTTCAAGATCCCAGATAGACTTGGCATAGTACTCAGTATCTACAGTCTATAATTAACAAGCTCAATTCTGTTAAATAAAGTAGACTTTAACGTATGCAGGTAGACTCGTGAGGTTGGACTGAATGAGTAGTAGTGTCACTATAATCCCTGCAGGCAAAGCCCTTTGAGGGAAATAAGATGCTCCCCTGTAAATTGAAGCAGAGAGCAGCAGTCAAAGTCTGGGGTAGCTGGGGCATATTAGAGAATATTACAACTCTCCTGAAGAGACCTCATCATCGTGACTTGGTGACAGAAATTTCACCAGAAAACAACAATTTTAATCTGGAACATTTCCAGTTGATTTAATTGTGAATCATTCCTGTCAGAGGGGACAAAGAGCCATTGCATCTTGGCAAGATGAATTTTCATACATTCTTTGAACTAGTTTGATAAGAAGCAGGTCAACTGATGTTTGTGTGCCTAGGGGCTGACCAGGAAATGAAGAGAATGGGTAAAATTCAGGGTGCTTCACAAAATTAATTTTCTTCCAATTTTCTTACTTTGCCTTGGGCTAAAGGTTATAAAATCATAACATGGAAATTATAACCATCTGTAAGCAAGATAGTGAGCTGAAGAGAATTTAGGAATAAAAATAGAGAATAATGTATTCTAGAGCTTGTCTCAAATCATGCCTACTGTTCTTGACAAAGATATATGTTGTGTTTTATGTACTTAGTTATATTTTCTAACATTTTATTTTAAGATATTTTCATTAATCCTGTCAGAGAATTTACTCAAATTTATAAAGCCTGGTTCACTCAGGAATATTCTCTGGAAAGAAGTTTAATAATTTATAGTAAGGTCTATTAGAAAGCACTTGTAATGCTTTCTAAGTAAAAACAAAACTCTCAGTAGTTCATTATTCAAGGATTCTGGAAATGTAAAAATATACACCTTGAGCTTCTGGGTTAAAAATAAAGAAAACATGGAGATTACGTTGCTTTATGGAGTTCACTTTTGTGAAGCAAAAACTGCTTATTTATTAGTTCTCCTGGAATTCTGTTCCATTGCATAAATAGTTGACACAGTTTGGTAACTGCTGTGATCAGAGTAGTCCTGGCTATTTCTGAACAGGTTGGGTCTATGCTGAGAACTTCCTCTGGACCAAGATGTTAAGGAGACAGTCTAATTTAAAAAATGCCTTATTATCGGCATGGAGACAGAAGAGCAATAAAGCACTATGAACAAGCTCTGGAACAGGATTTAAAAGTTAAACATGTTTGCTATCATTAACAAAATGGACAAATATCAGTTGATTATCTCAGTAGATGCAGAAAGAGAATTTGACAAAATTGAAGATTCATTTCTGATAAAAACCCTCAGCAAAAGGGGTTTAGAGGGAAGGAACCTCAACATGATAAAGGACATGCATGTGAGGTGCACAGTTGACTTCACACTCTATGGTGGAAGCTGGAAACCTTTCCTCTAAGTCCAGGAGCAAGGCAGGAGTGCCCGCGGTTGTCACCTTTACCCAACACAGCACTGAAATCCTAGCAAGAGCTTTTAGACAGAGCAAAAAATCAAGTTGAAAAGGAAATAAAACTGCCACTATTTGCAGATAACTTGATATTATATATAGAAAAACTATAAAGATTCCACGAAAATACTGTTAGAAGTAATAAATCTAATAAAGTATCAGAATACAGAATCAATATACAAAAAAATCAGTCATGTTTCTATACATTCATAACCAACTAGCAGAATGAGAAATTTACAAAAACAAATCCCATTTATAATTGTGTCAAAAATTAAAATACCTAGGAGTAAATTTAATCAATGAGGTAAAAGACTGTTACACTGAAAACTATAAGCTGTTGAAAAAAACAAAATCAAGCAGGCACAAAAATAGATACGCAGTGTTCGTGGCCTAGAAGAGTAAATATTGTTAAAATGCCCACATCATCCAAAACTATCTATCAGTTCAAGGAAATTCCTATAAAAATTCCAGTTGATTTTTTTTACAGAAATAAAATAAACAATCCTAAAATTTATACAGAACCATGAAAGACTTCAAGGAGCTAAATCAATCTTGAGAAAGAAGAACAAAGGTGGGAGCATCAAACTTCTTTTAAATTTCAAACTATATTACAGAGCTATAGCAATCAAAACAGGGTGATATTGGCATAAGAACAGACACAGAGACCAGTGAAATGGAATAGAGGCCCAGAAATAAACTTATAAATGTATGGTCAACTAAAATTTACAACAATGGAGCCAAGAATAGACAAAGAAGAAAGGATTGTCTCTTTAATAGATGGTGTTGAGAGAATCGGCAACCCCATTCAAAAGAATGAAACTACACCACTATCTTACACAACACACAAAATTCAAATTAAAATGTTAAAGACTTAAGCGTGAGACCTGAAACTATAAAACCCTGAGATGAAAACAGGGGTAAACTCCTTGACATTGGTCTTGACTTTGTTTTTTTGGATTTGACACCAAAAACAAGGCAACAAAGCAATGATAAACAAGTGGGACTACATCAAACTAAAAAATATCAGTACAGCACAGGAAACCATCAACAAAATGAAAAGAGAACTTACAGAATGGGAGAAAATATTTGGAAGTCATATATGTGATATGGGGGTTATTATCTAAAGTATATAAAGAATTTTACAACTCAGGGGAAGTAAAACAATTTATTGAAAAATGGTCAGAGGAATTGAATAGACATTTACCCAAAGAAGACATACAAATGGTCAACAGACATAGGAAAAAATGTTCTGCAACGTTAATCAGCGGGGAAGTACAAATTACAGCCACTCTGAGCTACCTCCCCCACAGAATGGTGGTAAGGATGCCGAGAAAAAGAAATTATTTTATGCTGTCATTGGGAATCTAAATTGGTACAGCTGCTATAGAAAACAATATGGAGATTCCTCAAAAAATTAAAAATAGAACTACTGTATAATCCAGCAATTCTATTTCTAGATAATTCTTCTAAGAAAATAAAATCACTATTTTGAAAAGACATCTTCACTTCCATGTTCATTGTATCATTATTAACAATAGCCAAGTCATGGAAATAACCTTCATGTTCATCAGGGAATGAACAGTTTGTATATATATTATTTAGCCAAAAAAGAAAATCCTGTCATTTATGAAAATGTGAATAGCTTTTGAGGACAGTAGGCTAAGTGAATTGAATCATACAAAGACAAATACCATGTGATCTCACTTTTACATGGAATCCAACAACGAAACAAACAAGCAAAGAAACTCATAGACACAGAGAACAGGTTGGTAGTTGCCAGAGGTGAGAGTGTAGGGAGTGGGTAAAATGGCTGAGAGCTGTCGAAAGGTTCAAACTTCTCATTATAAGGAAGTCCCGGAATGCATGTACAGCATGGTGACCTGGTTAACAAAACAGTATTATTCATTCAAAAGTTGCCAAGGGGTTAGACCTCAAAAGTTCTCACCATAAGAAAAAAAAGTGTTACTCCGTGAGGTGATGCAAGTTAACTAAACTTATTGTGGTATTCATTTCACAATATGTGTGTACGTATATCATTATATTGTGCATGTTAAATTTACACAATGCTCTATGTCAAATACATCTTAATAAAAAGAGAAATGGAAAGTGCAGTGGGGTAAATATCTGTGATTATCCAATACATAGAAGCATATTGACTCATGGGCAGGGAGAGAGACCTTTTTCTACATAAAATTCTGAGGCAATTTGTACGACGCTTCACATGAAACCCATTGAGTGCCATGAAAGGCAGTGTCATCTACAAACAGTTTTTTAAAGATGTTTTCTCACGGTCCTATCTTTTTTTTCATCTTACTCGTATTCACAGATAAGAGTTATTACAGTAAAAGAGAAAATGAGCAAAGGGATAAGGCGCCAGCTTCTTAGAATCCCCCTGCTCCCTGGGGGTCAAACGGACTTCACTGATCCCTCCAACAACAGACACTGTGTGTGACGTGTCCTCTACCAGGGAAGCTCATTACAGACTCTGTGCCCAAGACTTTTCCTGGGGGTGGCTCCTGTAGTCTCTCTCTGCTGGACAAGCCCCCACTGTCCTGCTTCCAGAAGAAAGGCAGGTGTTCAGCGTGCACTATATCTGTGCATCAACAACTTAGGTGCAGCAAGCTACTCTTCCTATGTAGGGCGCATCCTGAGCCAGTGTGGGGCAGGTATGCAGTTTCAGTTCCCCACTGTCAGCCAAAGGTCCTGCCTGCAAGTCGGACTCTCTAAGGACTAGGTTCTCCAGCCTGCCACCTGCTCAGATTCCACTCAGAGAGTGCACTAGTGAACTGGGGGGAGTGGGGCATCGGATAGTTTTGGTCAGTGAAAGGCTTCTGTTTCTTTTGGGTGTGTGCAGATATAGAAAACACTGAAAACCCACAAAACAATCTTTGCATTACTCACTCAACACTTACTTTTTAAAGAAGATTTATTTATTTATTTATCTTTAGAGGGGAAGGGAAAGAGAGAGGGAGAGAAATATCAATGTATGGTTGCCTCTCGTGCATCCCCTGCTGGGAACTGGCCTGCAACCCAGGCATGTGCCCTGACTGGGAATTGAACCGGGGATCCTTTGGTTTGCAGGCCTGTGCTCAAACCACGGAGCTACACCAACCAGGGCTCAACATTTACCTTTGCATGACATTTTTAGTTCGAACTTGTTTCTGTTTTTCTGTTTCTATAGTTATTTTATCAGCAGCGGTTAACAGATGTCATTTTACACCTTACATCCAAACTTTCTGTCATGAATGTGAAGTCAACTGTTTTCTCACTTATACACTTTGATGTGTATACATATTGATACACATCAGGGACAAGATAAAATGGAGAACTACTGCAACCTCTCTTTTGTTTTAATACATTCTGAACACATTCATACCATCACTCAGCTTGGGCTCCAGCTGAGTGGTTGTCACAGGCCAGCGAGAAGTCAGGAAGGTATGTGGAGGTCAGGGGACGATGCCGGTGTTTTACAGAAGACAGGAGTCACTGATGATTTGGTGAGAGGCTGCATTGCCAAGGTCATTGGCGGCAACGGAGAATCAAGCTCTAAGCTGAAGTTCTGAGCACTGAGCCCACTGCTCCACAAGCCCGCCCCAGATCTCCTTTGTCACCCCCCTGGGACTGCAGCCTCATCGTAAGAGTCTCTGCTTTGAAAGATATGCCTCCACACAACACTAATTCCTTGCTGGGGTTTTTATTACCCTTGGCTTAGTGTTGTTCCCAAAGTATTATAAGTGAATATATGGATGCAATAGGAGCTCCATGGCCATCAAAAAGGTTTTGGATGACAGATGTTTACTAGAAAGTATGAAGGCATATATAGTTCTCCCAGGCAGGAAGACGAGAAAGACGAGCTTATGTTTCTTCAAAGCTCAGATGCCTCCTTAAATTATGAAGATGTACTGTACTGCATTAAAGAAAATTAAGTTAAGAGCAAGTTTTTTTTTTTTTAATGTTACAGTCCAGTGGCAATCCATGCCTATCAAAGATTAGTTAGGAAAAGAGAAAGTCTCTCCAATATCCCAGCTTGGAGACCTTCACTTCATCCAATTGGTAATGTTTTATGCAAAAAAATATTTTTATATTCTGTTCTCTTTTAGATGAGCTACTCTTTGATAGTAAATGTCAAGGCCACATAAATTAGGGCCCTCTTACTCTCTCAGTAAGCCAGGGTAGCCATTCTGAGCAGAAGGCCAGACTGGAAATCACACTGATGTAATTTATATTAGCAGCATAGATCTTGCTAACTTCCTGCCATGAAGTTTTGCCCAGCATTGCAATGAACACGGTTACCACATGCTCACTGTTTTACGACAAAGATGTTTTAATTTTCAGTGCTTCCCTCTGCTCATACCTGTCACCCCTTATGTGTCATTAAAATCTGCAGGAGGCAGAATGCAACACTGTCCATTCTCCTACTTAAGACACTTCAACCAATAAAGCCTGCATCATAAATCCAAGGGAGCGTCTATGGTCGGTGAGCAAGCCTGTGTCTCTGCAAACGATGTCTCTCTAAAGAACGGGCACAGCTGGTCAGCAGTCAGGCTCAGACATGAGGCTGCACAGGTGCCAAGCTACGCTCTTCACGCACTGGTCTGGGCAGGTTACATAACTGTACTGGTACTTGCTTCTTTGAGTGAAAACCAGCGATAAAATGGTACTTGTCTCATATTGCTGTTGTGAGAATTAAATGAGTTAGTGACTTGAAAATGTGGAAAACTGTGCTTTGCATGAAGCATGCACTCAATCAATATTGAGTACTGTAAAACCTGTTTGCCATGAAATTGCAAAGTCCCAGGGAGCAAGGAATGTTCGCATTTCGTCCTCTGCTGTTCACCGGAGCAGACTGTCTGCTTATGTTCAGTGAGCAGCTGAATGAATGAATGGGTGAATGAATGAAAGAGATACTGACATAATTCCATTATTGACAGAGGCTGACATTTTTACACATGAAACCTTTGTTCTACACAATTTTAGGATTCAAATATGCAGTGTTCAAGAATCCTGTTTTCACAAACAAGCGGTTGTACGTCATTATCAACATGATCTTCTTTTAACACCCCTCACACTCATTAAATATGGCTTTATTATGTTATCTCCAGACGTATATAAGAAAAGAATTCATTAACAGTTTCATATAGTAACACACAAATGAATAACATGTCATGTAAAATCGTGTGAGCAATACATTCACCCAATGGATATTCTTGAATATTAGGGAACATTTCCATGTTTTAATGGAAATGTTAGAAAATAAAGGTGCTGTCAGGGAAGGGGCCCTTCCACATGGAAAATTTGTTTTCTGGGGACAGAAACCAAATAAAATTCTGCTGACACCCCAACCAAGTCTTAAAAACATAGAATGATTAAGAAGTTAGGTCAAGGAAGAAGTGATATAGTTGCTTTAGGGCAGGAGGGGTGGCGTTTATTCCTTGGATGGCATATTATTATTTGAGGAATCCCAAAGTTCTCGAAAGTGCTGTCACCGAGCACTCACTTTGATTTGGCTGCAACTGCAAATGCTGGGTAGTGGGTGCTACACAGACTCTGGACCCTAAGATAACAAGGACACCCCATTTCTAATATTCATGACCTGGTAAAGAAATGCAAAGAAAAATTCTCCCCAGAGTATATTTTTCCTAAGACTTATAGAATTTTCACCCTGAATGCATGGCACATATTGACTATGTGTATATATACATGTGTGTATGTATATATATCTTTAAGTTCAAGTGTAGTAGGCATAAAATATTAGTTTCAGTTTTATAGCTTAGTGGTTAGATGCCTATATACTTCAGAAAGTGAGAACCACAAAACTAGGAACCTTTCATCACCATAAAATGTTAGGATGATGTTATTGACTATATTCCCCATACCATACAGTACATCCATGTGACATATTTTATAACTAAAAATCTATATCTCTTAAACTCCTCCATCTTTTTTTGCCCATACCCACTCCCTTCCCCTCCCATCAGTTTGGCTAGATCTTTTTTCCCCTCTCATCAGTTTTTTCTTTATATTGATGTGTCTGTTTCTGTTTTGTTTTGTTTATTAGCCTCCAAATATAAGTCAATCATATGGTAATTTTTCTTTTTTTGTCTGAGTTATTTTACTTACCATAATATGCTCTAGGTCCATCCATGTTGTCACAAATGGCAATGTTCCATCCATTTTTATGGCTGAGTATTATTTCATTGTATCTACGTATGACCTATTTTTTATCAATTCATCTATCAGTGGACACTTAGGTTGTTTACATGTCTCGGATATTGTAGATAATGCTGCAATAAACACAGGGGGGCATATATTCTTTCAAATTAGTATTTTCAATTTCTTCAGATAAATACCCAGAAGTGGAATTGCTGGGCAAGGAAATACATCATTTATATTCTCATTCTATTAGACTTGGCACTTGGGAAGTAGCAAATATATCTTTCATGTGAAAACTATAATGGCAAAGATTTTCCATCATAAAACAAAGGGGAAGTTGACATTGTTATTTCTTTTGAGGAGACCAACACCATCTATCCATCTGGATCCAACAAATGTTAAGATACAAACACTACAGTCACAGAAGCCACAGACCTGTTTCTGGGCTGTGACAGACACTTGGTCACACAGAATGGAGGCTGGTGTCACTGCAGCCCAGGAAGCATAACTCTCCTTTGCAGCCTGCCAACCAATAAAAAGAAAGGGGGTTGGTTTTTGCAGAACTCTCTTTAAAGTCAGCCTAAGTGTCTGCAATTCTACTGAATCATATTTAATGACAAATCCTCTACAATTTGGTTGCATACTACACAAATTTCACTGGAAAATGACAATAAAACTATGTGGTAACTGAAACCCCATGTATTATCAGCTTTAGAAGAGTGTTCATGTTGAAAATAAAGCCTTTAATAGAGAAGGCACAGCAGTCCACCTCAACAACAGCAAAGGAAGAGCTGAACAAAGTGCATACAGTAGCTCGGGCACTGCGGGAGTTCCGTGGGACGCCGCGAACAGCAGGAAGGACCTTCCAAGGAAACGCCAATGTTGAATTCAATCGCTTGTATTCTGTCGCCAATTAGAATGAGGTTGAGTGGGTCTATAATTTTGGAGAACCTAAATTTGGGGAAACATTTAAAAGCAGAACAAACTGATAATCTACTTGATGGATTTTGTTCCATGACAGTATTTGTGAAGAAAGGTTCTCTGCAAGGAGGCAGATTGAAAACATCCGTGAAAGCATTTGGGCTGAAATGTTTACACATTTTAGTATGAAAATATTTGAATTGTGCATGTCTCCTCTTGGCACATTTTCCCCTGAGCTTACCAGTTGGCTCACATCTGGAAAAAGAGCAATTTTTTTTTCCTGTAGGCTACAAAGGAAAGTCGATGAGGCTGTCAACATTTTCAAATTTATTTACCATCAATCGTGATTCTGAAGAGGATTACAGGTGATTTTCTAGAAACAGATTAAACACACAGAGGACATATTTTCCACTTGACAATCTTCAGGGGAATGTATCCATGAACCAGTGCTAGAGAGCTGGTTGGCTGACACCTGGACATCAGGTGTGCTCACCGAACTAGCTGTGCACCTGCAACTCTGATGCTGGCTACACGCAAAAACGTGGCGTGGGTGAAAATGTTAAATGGGACATGTAGACAAGAGACTACAGAAAGTGAATTAGGAAGCAACCCATGATACCTGTTGACATGTTTAGATAAATTATGTGGAGTATAGGTGTATGGAGTAAAGGAATGTAGAGGAGAAGCAAGAGGGGTCACATTCATGTGAGTGAGGCCCTCAGTGTCCCTGAGGTCTTATGTGCTCTGCTTATTGGTGACGCCTCTCCAGACCAAAGTGTTTCTGACCTGGGACACCTTGACTAAACCCATACCTTCTCCTCAGGGTTGGCAGAGAGCTGCCAGGGGCCAGGCTCACTCATCCTGCCTTTGCCTTTCCTTCAATCTGCTGAGCTGTTTCTCACCAATGATTCTGGTGCTGGAGCTGCAGCTGCAGCAGGGTGACGTGGGCACCAGCTCGCAGTGCCTGCAGCGTTATGGATGAGATCCAAGACAGATTCACATGGACTACTGAGTTCTGTGGAGGAAAAGGGGATGGCATGGCTACTCCCTCAATGGGGGAGTGCTGCAGAGTGCCCTGGCCATCCTTTCAAGGGGAGAGTGCCTAGGAGCAGCCTGGCAACTCTCTCAAGGGGAGAGTTTGCTGACCCTTGCCAGGACAAGCTTTTATTGGGTTTTAATTTGCACAGGAATACAGGTAAAACTTATTAATCATTCTCAGGCAGTAAGGATCAAACAGTAGATAATATATAAAGAACTATTAGGGCTTCTTCTGAGTCAGGGTCTGCCAGCTAAAAGGCTATAAAACTTTGGAAAGTAAACTCATTTCCTACTCAGGTCTTTATCATTTAACTAAGAGCATTCTTAGCAAAACAGGTCTCACAGGAATTTACATATCCTTTCTCAGCCTGATTACCCAGGGAGCCTGCCCTTTCCAGCACATGGGCACTGCCCATTGTCATTGTTTCAGGCTTAAGTCAAGCAGAGGAGGCAAGATAACCAAGGATTTTTCAGAGACTTCTCATGGACAAAATGGGGGCTCAGGCAAAGCCAAGGGGTGAGGGTCCATCACCCCCTTTCTCCATAGCTCCCAAGTCCTTCCCTGGGGCCTCCACGTAATCATGCCTGTCTTAGGTTGTCCCCCCCTTGGGGAAGCTTACCCATCATTGGCTAACCAATCAAGCATTGGGGGCCAGTTATGAAAAAAGGAGCAGAAGCAGTGCTCCTGCCAGGGAGATAAGCTTTGTCTCCTTAGTGGCTTATGGTCCCAAGGTCTCTCACTCAGCCTTAGCCATGGAGGGTTTATGGCTCCTGAAACCAGGCAGGGCGGTTCCCAACAGCAGGGACAGCCCTGAGCATGGTAAACGTGGGACAGCACCTGTGTGCCAGCATTCAGAGGTATGAGCTTTTCCACCCTGCAGCTTCACTAACAACAAGGTCAAATGTGAGGCTCCCTTGTCATCACCAGGACCCGGGGGCAAGAGAAGAAAGAGAAATCTGGAAAAACAAGCTCACCTATTTAAGGGGCCAAGTTAACCTGGAAAAGACTAAGATTTAATTGGCAAAGGAGTAAATTCACTTGAAAAAACTTAGTAATTTTCACTATTGAGAAGATATCTGAGCTCATGAGAAAATTGAACTCATAAAATTATACCCTATATTTCTGCATATTGAGGATCTAAAAATAAATGCCAATTCAACTCTATGTTTTTGTAAATAAATATACCAAAATAATTAGGACATTTAATGGCAGTGGGGCTTCAGGTAAATTCTATTTTTTATTTGCTACATTTACTGTGTACAATTTATCTACAATGTAAATTCACAAAATTTGGAGCTATCAAAAAAGTTAATGCTATTCTTAAAAATAAAAATGGAGAACCACCACAGCCCAGTGTGGTGCGTCAAGCCTGCTGACAGTGGCTGCATGGCCAATGTCAAGGGACCGTTAGAGAGCTTCTGTAGCAGAATCACCGAGTGGTTAGTGATTCATCTCTGCTGACCCTTTTCGTCACTTGCCTCCTTGTTTTCTGGCTTCTTCTCTGCTGCTCATCCTTCAGCTGGGTGGCCTGCTAGATTGAGAGTTCTACAAGAAACGTCTGATTGAAAGTGTCAGTCACACACAGGACTTGGGTGGCAGATGCCAGTGACAGCAACCCGATACATAGAAAGGGGTGAATTCAGGTATCATCAGAGGTGAAGAGAGCCAGACTGCAGCAGAGGGCCAGAGTAGGCGTGCCTCTCTGATGGTCTGCTGGCCACGTAAAAGCTGTTCCAAAGCGTGCTTGGTTTTCTGTTGAATCTTCTTCATGAGAAGGGATTGCTTTACCTGTGTGTTAAATAACACTCTTTTGATAGTTATGCTTCAGAAGCTGCAGTGACACCAGTCTCCAATTCCTTCTGTGTGACCGAGTGTCTGTCACCACCTACAAACAAGTCAGTGGCTTCAGTGACTTTTGTGTTTGTATCTTAACATTTGTTGGATCCAGATGGATAGATGGCATTGGCCCCCTCAAAAGAAATAACAATGTCAGCTTCCCCCTTGTTTTATGATGGAAAATCTTTGCCATCATAGTTTTCACATGAAAGATATATTTGCCACTTCCCAAATGCCAAGTCTAATAGAACGAGAACATAAATGATATATTTCTTTGTAGCCTTCCACCCTTTAAGTTTATGGCATGATGTGACATACCTATTTGTCTTGATAAAGTAAGCACTTTTCCCAATGTCTTGAATTTTTGATGTTTGACAGTGCCGAAAATAGTCTGGTTCGTCGTTCTGAATTGTACAAATCTGTATAGCATGTATCATGTCAGCCCTCATTACAGTTAATTGCTACCAGTGACACACCTGCATCCAATATTTCACTATAATAGCAAGATTCATCAAATCATTATATTTTAAGTGAAAATAAAAATAAACTTTCAAGGATAACCAAAAGAAGGTGATACAATCTAGTAGAGCCCAAAATGGCATCCATAGCTACCTTTAATGCATGCTGTATCGTTTAAATAAACACTGTGCTTCTGTGTCATACATCCAAGTCTACTGGAAAACCTAGGCCACAGGTCATACTTCACTAAGGCACTGGATGCGGGGCACACGTTGGAGTTGGAAGGCTGAGCACACAGAGGGTCACTGTTTCTCAGCCCAGGCCTCGGATGGTGCAGGCTGCGGGCTACAAGTGGTGGGAACTTGGCCCCAACTTCTCACACAGACATGGGTGAGAAGTGAATGGGTTCCAACCCATTTCAATTATTCCTTGGCACCCAGCCAGCGCTGACTTCCCAGTGGGCAGTAGCCAGAACGTCCACAGACCCTCAGCACTCCCAGAGATGCCCCACGCTGCGCAGTGCGCTTTGATTGTATTTAGTTATTTCCACCCATTTCTTCTCCAACTCCTCGGTCATGAGGTTGCCACAGGGGACTCCACACAGCGCCAGTTGCGCATGGTGGGCCGTGTGTCTGAAACGACATCCTAGTTCGCATCCTGTCTGCCGTCCTTTCTTTAGGAAACCTGGGTGAAGCTAGTATGTACATATCCTCTGGTTCCTTCTGCCGTAGATCCAAGGCTAGGCATTTCAGATTAGTGACATCCACTAGGGCCCTCCTTCCTTGTACTAACTTGGGGCCAGAGCTTCATTACGCTCCCAGAGAAATGAATACTGAGTTCTAAATACACGTAAACTGTAGTGGACTCTTGGAACTGACCCCGGCGCGCACAGAGCAGTGGGCAGCCTGGCTTTTCCAAGCGCTTCCCTCTGATGTGTGTTTTTTCCTGTCACTCTTGCAGCTTCCAGAATGGTGCTCTTCGTGGGCTCTCTGCAGGATTTAAAAATATCTGCCAGGGCTGCACACGAGTGGAAGGGTTGAGAGAGTAGAGTCTGCAAGGAAACTCTCTAAATATAGGGTTCAGGTCACGGGAAAGGAGGACTGTGGTTTCATTTCATCATTGTCGTGTTGACTGTTTTGAGCATCTTACATTCTGCATTTCTGGAACGTGTTTTAATTAGACTGTAATTTAAATATTCAGATGGCAAATTCTAGCGTTTCACTTGCTGGATAAAGGAGAGAAGGAATATGAGGGGTTCAGGATGTATCCACAAGTCATTTACAACTGATGTGAACATTTTGAACCAAAGAT
The DNA here is from genome assembly GCA_004027735.1 of Carollia perspicillata. Classification (NCBI taxonomy): domain Eukaryota; kingdom Metazoa; phylum Chordata; class Mammalia; order Chiroptera; family Phyllostomidae; genus Carollia; species Carollia perspicillata. Next base: position 9,119 of record PVKM010014692.1, on the reverse strand, counting down.
CCTCAGTGCATTGCTTATACTAAGAGACAGAAGAGCGGCCCTGGCTGGGGTAGCTCAGTGGATTGAGCGCGAGCCTGCAAACCAAATGATCGCGGTTTGATTCCCAGTCAGGGCACATGCCTGGGTTGCAGGCCAGTTCCCAGCAGGGGACACAAGAGAGGCAACCATACGTTGATATTTGTCTCCCTCTCTCCTTCCGTTCCCCTCTAAAGATAAATAAATAAAATCTAAAAAAAAAAGAAAGAAATTGAAGAAAAAAAAAAAAAGACAGAAGAGCGTAGGAAACACAGCCAAAGGCCACTGCTGTGGAGGCCGAGCGACGGAAGAGTGAGCCCTGAGGACTCGTCCGGGCCACGCCGGCTGAGCTCGAGCCTCCGCGTGCGCTTTTCTGATGCCAGCTTGAAAACAAAAATGATTAGAGCTGTAATAATAACATGCTAAATTTGGGGATTAAAGTCCCACAGATGGCCACTTCCAGACACTTAGCTCTGATTTACAGTAATTTTTTAGGTCTAGTGTATTTGTTTCATTTCATTTAAACTCTATTAAATTTTCAGTCATTTCCTGGGCTTTCCAGACAGACAGTTGCACTTCTCAATCTAATTTCCAATTGTTTCTGTAACAGTCATACATACTATGTTCATTTCACATGTTTTTCATTTGGCTATATGTTTCGGAATCATTTAAAATAACAAAGATTTTAAAGTTAATGGTGCTAAATTTAAAAGTAGTACCTTAAGGACTTTGCCATACAATGAAATAATTATTGAAGATATATATCCCTTGTTGTGAAAAGGAATTCTCCTTGTGTTTCACCTTTGAAAACGTTTTGTTTATTGCTTTTTAATCAGGGACTATATTGCATTTAATTGCATTAAATAACTTCTCAGATAATAAAATGTCTGTTGTTTTTTAATTATTATAGAAATAGATCCCAAATATAATGTTAGCCTTGCATTCTTGGCCTAAATCTTACTTGGTCTTGGCAGATTATTTTTTAATATACCATCAAATTTAATTTTCTTGTATTTTAATTTAGTTTTTTAAAATGTAATCTTAATTGGTATTGGTTCATCATTTCCTATTTTGCACTTTCTTAATTAGGGTTTAAAATAAGCATTGCTATGTTATTAATATATTGCTTCTGGTATAATAAAAGCCAAAATCAAAGCCCCAAATTAATTTTCCCCCAAATTATATGCCTTAAATTCTTCTACTATTCAGCACATTTAGCACTGGGAACACTTAAAAGCAGAAAGTAGAGGGAACTGGGATAGTGATGTGCCCAGGAAGGTGCATTTGCTAGAAAGAAAATGCTGGAAGAAGAAAGAGACCACCTATCAGAGGACTGGCGGGTTTGTGTGCACTGCATTGCTAAGGGGCATTGGGAACACAGTGGGTCTCATCCATGCTGGGCCTGGAGAAGAGAGAGAGGCCCAGGCATGCCATGGGTGCACATGGGTCTGCTTGTGGGGATACAGGTGTGTCTCAGGCCCACGTCACGTCTGTGGGAAACCACCTCGTCTGGACAGACTTTTCCCAGGGGTGGAGTACACACTGCCCACACGGGATCCAGGAAGAAAACACTGTGTGAGTGAAAAACAAGACTTTGTTATAAAGACTCAGGTGAGAGTAATATCCTTGGATGTAAATTGTAGAGGCATAAGAAGAAAGGTTTAAGAAATGGTCATTCTTGATAAAATGGAAGAAGACTTTAGGAAATTGGAGCACGAAGTTGTGAGAGAAGATGGTAGAATAAAAACGTGAGATGGAGAGATATAATGATCACTTCGGAAAGGTATCTGATTAAAGATCCACAGTGGGGCTGGGATGTCATTCCGGCCTTGGGGAAGCCCCATCTGCTGTGTGGAAGGGCGGAGCTGAAAACACTGGGCGTGGCCGAGGGAGGTGTGGAACCCTGGTCTGTCTGACTTAAGCAGCACAGGATTCCTGAGGGTGGGTGAGAGGGTTAGAAATCCAGTGCAGGGCCGGACGTGGGAGGAAAGACTTTTGGGGGTGGGCAAGTGTGGATCTGTATCTGACTGGATTGGTGATTTCCTGGGGTGGTGCTCACTTTGTAAACATGTGCCATGCTGTGCACTTAAGATTTGTGTACTTTAGATGGATTACATGTTGGTAAAACTTTATTAATGAATTAAAGAAAAAAATTTGCTTATTTGGATCCAAAAGCAAAATTTCAAAGATATAAATGAGAAAATCATTCCCCGTTGAGAAAAAACAAGATGACAACAACAACAAAAAGAAAACCACCTATTTCTCCCTCTTCCCAAGTAGTATGCAGATAAAAGTAACTTATGATCTAGACAAAGATACTGAATGATACTGAAAGATACCCAGATCCAAAGAGTTATGAGAATTTTTTTCAGCACAAAATGCATTTTATGTCAATAAAACCCCTTAATGTGACAGCATATAAAATTTTAGGACATATACTAAGTATACACCTTGAAAAATGCTTTAAAAATATCTTAACTGCCTTGAAAAAAAGTCAGCAGAGAAATACAGTCACCACATTTTACAACAGATTAGAAAGCATGTCTTAAAATGATTTAATTTGGAACTGCATTAGCAGTTGTTACTAATGCTCTACAAGTGAATGCATTTGAGAATTGGAAAAAGCATGCTATTAGCATGATTCAAAATATTTAACCAGCCAGCAGAAAAAATATGCATACCTCTACTTTCTTTTTTATCACAGATATTGCAATAAATATAATTTTGTATTTATTTTCAGCAAATGCTTTACTCATAATTTATTGAAATAAAAATTTTAATATTTTCTATTTTATAAAGAATATGTTTTGTTTTTCCCCTTTTTAGGCTGACAGTGGGGGTATTTTCACTTTTATTAGCAATTAATTTGTTCTTTTAAAAATAACCAAGATGAGTTTGGAACAGAACGTTCAAACATTACAGAAAAGAACAAATTACCACAATACTTCTTCTCATGTTCCTTGCATTTATTTTTCCTCTTTTGAAGTTATAGGTTAATTTCTTCTGCATAGCAGAATGACTATAGATGCAAATATTAATGAATATTTATAGATGCAAATAATGACTACTTTAAATGTAAATATTAATGTTATATAATAATAGTTATCAAATATGGTATTCTATGATTTCTGGAAAAAAAGGTGATAAAGCTGTATCTAACATAGTTATTTTTAATTTTAAATACTTTGAGACTATCCAATAAAGTCATCACATTTTTTCTAATTAACTGCCATATTAAATTATATAATTTATTTGTCCAGACCTACTATTTGCTATCAGGATCAGTAGTGCTGGGAATAGAAGGGTATATATTTATTTGCATGTGAGAACAACCAGAGTTTTATCATTTCCGTGTGCTTATGTCTGTATTAGGTGTTTAGTCACTTATCTTTGGAGACACTAATAAGTCCTCTAGGTTAACCCTAGGAGTGGTCGACAGAACCGTGGTAGGCATTGCTGGTGCTCACCCTTCTGTGCCGCTTCTTTCTCTCCTACAGGTGCTAGAGGTCAAGTGACCCAGCCCTGTGGCAAGCGGGGGAGGCGTGTCACCCTGGGTGTGCCAGAGGATAGGTGACGCAGCCCTTGTGGCATGAGGTGGAGGCGTTTCACTGTTTCTGGCTAAGAAATGCCGAGGCTGGGGTAGGAACACCAGCTAAGCAGAGAGTGAAAACTGTGTCCCGATTCCCAGCCTCTTCTGCTAGCGTGGTTATGGAGAAGGCCTCAGGGTAAAATGGGAAAGAGTAATAAGATTGTTGGTCTCCATGGAGAAAAACTGCCCAGGAAAGTCCACAGACTCACTGCGCACTTGGCATGAGCAAGGAGGAATGGGTAGTGTGTTGCCGCACTGTCTGCTGGGTGGCCTTGTTGCTGGAGAATGACCTAGTCCCTCCTGACTGTCGTGAGAGAGTTACTCTCCCAGGTTCCAGGGACTTGATATGTTCAGACTGTTGTGTACTTCACTTCCACAGGTGTATTTTTCATATTTAAAACAATTCTACATATGACACCCCTATGAACTGTCTGTATCTTGCTTATACACGTGTACACATACCTTTGAAATCATTTTGCAAGAGCACTTAAGACAATTTTTTCTGTTTAATGAGGACTATTATTGCATTTTGATATCTTTAACTAGGCTATAGAATGACTATTATGGCATTTCCAACCTTTCCGTTGTAAACAGTGACTAAAAATGGTTTTTATACATACCATCTTGATTTTTATTTGTAGGATATATAATTAGAGATGAAATCACTGGTGGTTAAATAGCGTGACATTTGGAATTTTGGTCTCAAGAAACAGGCCCTAATTCTCTTTCTTCATGTCAATGTGTCTATTGGTATATTTAAGTCTTTTTCATTAAAATTCTGAAAATTTTTCTTAGCCTTAGTAATTACTTTTATTATCAAATCACCTTTTGTAGGCTGTGTTCCAGTTATGCTCCTGGATGACAGGTGTGAATCGACTGCCTGTCCAGCAAGCAGCAGCGTGTTCTGAGACTTTCTGACATTTGCCAACATTGTAGGCGGGAAGGACGTTAAACACCTCGAGTGTGCCTCGCAACTAAAATAGCCGAAGCTGAGTAATGTTCAGGAGTCAACTTTAGTCCCCATTCTGTGGATTGGGTCCTTACTCCTTGTTCCCATTTTCTAATAGGTTATTTTTCTCTTACAGAGTTAGTCGTGTGCTGGAGATCAGGACCTGAGCTTTCTGGAGTGCAGTCTGATATGGCCAGAGTCGTGAGCCCAAGGTCTTTTACTTTAAATATTGGCAAATGGTCATCACAATGCCCTTTACTGAATAAAACGCTACTTCTTTAGGTTGGTACTCCATAGCAGTACTATACTAAACACAGCTTTTCAATCACTGTGTATGTATTTGCTGGAGTTATTCTCTATTATTTCTCCTTCAGAATTTTTGTGAGTACTCTCTATGATGCTTTGACTGACTTATCTTCCCATTCTGTGGGTTGGTTTAGATATCTTGAATCTGTTTTATTGGTTGAATGCATATTTTGAGTTATTATGCCTTTGGATTAAGATGCCTCACATAAGCCTTTATATAAATGAATACAGTTATTACATAATATTAAGTTCACATGCTATCTTTTGGGTTCCAGATATAAACGTTTAATAATTTATGTTGTCAAGTTCTATATATCAAATAAAGCATATTTTATCATTGTAATTTAAATCGCTAAATATTTACCTCCAGTTATTTTTGTGTAGTTGTAGTTTTTAAACTTATTTCCTCATTGTTTGAAGGTTTTTCTTGATATTTCCCAATATTAGATTTTGAATTTTGGGATACTTTTTGGAACATAGACAGTGTCCATTTAGAAGCTCCGTTTTCTGCATATACTTGATAGTAGGCTCATTCTTTCTTTAGTTTGACCATAACGTGATGTAACTTATTCGCTGAGTTTATATGATATGAGTAGGTGGTAAGAACCTAAGGAGAGACTCAGCTACTTTAAACTTGGTAAGTCCTTCAGTAGAAAAGAACATGCAAAGAATATATTAAGAAATCATAGTTTATAACAAAATCCACTGAGGAAAACAGGAGAGTACTCCCCTTTTTCTTCGTGAAATATACAATTTGGTGTCATGAGACATTTATAAAGTGGAAGAACTGAGATTATTTAGCAAGTAAAAATGAATAAATTGAAAGGCAAAATGACAGCCTAAAATGCATTTTGTTATAAAAATCATTAGCTGCTTCAAACCAGCTACATAAAACTTAGATATGGAAACTGTAGGTCTCGTGTCTGGCACATCATTAATTTACATCTCTTCTCTGTAAATGAACATGCATTTCCATTAATTAATATGCTGTTCATCAATCTGACTAGCAGTTTCAGGCGAAATCTAACAATGCCATCTTGTTGATGGGAGAAACACGAAACCAGAGCTGCTCCTGCTGGGAGCAGGGTCACATGCTGTCAGGCAGCTTGGGGGCTGCAGGGGGAACCCAGAGCCCCTGCAGTGTCCCCTCCACTCACTGGTGGGAATGCCTGGACCCCCCACTCGTCCACATGTCCGTGATGCCGGAGCACACAGTGACATTAATTCACCCAAATTCTGCAGATTCACTCCCTAGTGAAATGCTGAAAACTGTATAAGTAGATATTTTATTTAAAAAATTCAAAACCTGAATCATTTAAAACACCTGGAAATGGTCTTAGGAACAAACACCAAATATAGACATATCTGTTTAAAAAATTTATAAAAATTGGCCAGGAAAGGTACGAGTCTGTGGTATGTGAACCAAGGTCACTCTTTTCCTCACCCCTCCAAACTCAAGAGGTGCCGATTCCCCTCCACCCTGCTGCACCCAAGGGCACAGGGCTCCCCCTTCTGCCTCCCAGCTGGAGGTCTGCTGCACAGGAGGAAAAGAACGTCAGTTTTTCTCATCCCGCCCTCACGTTCCTGTGAGTGAAACAAAGTTCTGTGCAGTGTGATTGAGGGATGGGAGTCCCTTCTGCCTATCACCACTCCTGGGGTGATCTTGGGTGAAGAAGGTTGAAGATGCTGACCACCCTTTCTCTGGCTCATAAGATAGTCATTCTTATGCAGGGAAAGACAAGTGATGGGAACTTTGGGCTGCTTGACACTCCTCCACCAAGTTATCAGCTCCTAGAGCAAGGTACCACTCAGAAAGCGGCTTGCCTGGATCCTCGCTCCCAGCTCCAGTGCCTTGGCTTTGAAATTCACCTGTGGACAGAAACCCACAGCTCCAAGTCTATTGCCAGAGGAATGGCTTTATCTGAAATGGGGCAAGGAAGGCATCAAACCTAAAAGTCTTCTGAAGAAGGCTGGAGGTGGCGGTAAAAGGCTACTGGGAGGAGGCAGTGGCCATAAATCATATCTTATGGCTATGAACCCCAGAAATTGTATCTACCCTAAGAAACGGGGTTACCCAACCCAAACCCCAAGATCAGGAGCAAGACAAAGATGCCTGCTCCTGCCACTTCCATGAAGCTTCTAGCTTCCTGCCAGCTTCTATAAAGGACAATTAGACAAAAAGATACCCTAACCCCCTGCAGGAGAACCGAGGTACTGCACAGAGGTGGGATTCTCAGTGGGGCCCTGGACTGCACACTGGGAGGAAACCATGTCTAGAAGGACCAATGGAAAACAAGAGCACTACCCCAAGCCCCCAGCGATATGAGGCCTGAGAAAGAGGAACAGGGTGAAATAAAACTAAATGAATACAAAAAGAAATATATTAGAGAAATGCTATGCTTAAGATATAGTCGACTTTCTATAAAGTCAAAGAGGTAATGAGGGTTTCGGATAAGTCTGTCATGGCTGAAGGGGAGTTACATTAAATGCTCATTATGTTCAGTATAAAACTTCAAAAATGATAGTAATAGCTAAGAAAATAAGTGCCTGGAAAATTTTCAAAATGCCATACCTGTGCCTGGAATTTGAGGATAGTCAAAAACAAATTCAAGACAGATACTAAAAGATAATAAAAGGCTTTAAGTTAATACAATAACCTTTGGATGAAGTTCCACCTGAAAAGCTAATTTAATGTGGGTTAAATGTGAATTTTGACATTAAAAAGAACTGTAGTTCAAAGACCGTTGATAACAACAAAACTAAATGACAGTGTCTTTGGGAAGAAGTGTTCAGTGAAGTGTCACAGAGGCCAACAATATACCCGATAGTCATTAACTCAATTAATTGTATGATGAAAGGAATAAGCTTAAGTCAATGCAGTTTTCTGTTGATAGGGAATGAAGGACATCGGCAACGTTAGTAAAGATGTGAAGTTCAAACTGACCTAAAGAAACGAGGAGTTTAAGCACATTTTACATAAAAAATATAATTGCTTTCATGATGGATGAAATTAGGGAAAGAGTATAATTTAATACACAGGAATTTGAAAAATTAGTGCAATTATTTGACATATCTTCACATATCAAGCTAAAAGGAAAAGGCATACAATTAAATTTGTTACCAAATGACAAAATGGAACGAACTTGGCCTAAAGAGAGGTTCCCAGGATAATAGGTATGCCAGATAATGCATATATACACTTACGTATGAACGTATTATTTAGGTCTGTAACCAAATAGGTTATTAGCAAAGTGCTGACTTGTATCAGTTTGTGCAAAACACACTGAGAGTAGATGGAGTTGGAGACCGGGGGAGGGGGCTCTGGTCTGGCCGAGGTGTGTGTGTAGGTGGCAGTCCTTGCCCAGCACCCTGCGCCGAGGGCCTGGTCAGACGATTCCGCGGCTCCCCTCACCAGATGACCACTGTGAGCAGATGTCACTGTGTCTTCCTTATGCTTTTCCACAACGTGGGTCAGAAAACTGAGTCTCGTGAATAGCGATAATCATAATGATAACGAGGGGTTGGTCATTCTGTTACTCTAAGAGTTACAAAAAAGTTCTTTACTTGTTTCACACTTATCTGTATTAGCATGATTCCCATTTTGCCATTGCTAACTTAAATCTGCAGTGCAGTGATGACGATTCTTGAATGTTGGTTCAAACTCATGTCTTTCTAATTCTGAAGCCACCTTTTCCATGACTCAGCAGGCCCTTGATCTACAGCACAACGGTGAAGGGCACAGCGGAAGTAGCATGAATTCTAGCCGGACGTTACATCACTGATCGATCGAGACTTCTGGGTTGAGTGCAGTACACCCCATTCTGTTCTTTAATAGACAGACTGTATGAGAACCATGACCTGTACTTCACAGAGAGCACAGCGGCAGCACTCTGATGTGCTGAGTTCAAGACAGAGCTGGGCCTACGTTAGTGCTGTGTCCACATTACAGCTAAATCACAACGGAATCATCTCGCTTCATTTGTTAGCTTCACGTACGATGTTTCAGAAGGAAAATGACTGACATTCCAGAGAAGCGTAGAAAGTGAAATCGCACGCTGTCCTCAGTGCAGAGAGATGGAGCAGGAGACTGATTTCTCCAGGACCTGATGTTTTTTGCCTAGATTGCTGTCCGCCTCATGCTTTGCTTATTTGGGTCCATAAAGCGTGCTATTTTTTCTGAAGCGAGGTGGTTTCATAAGACTAGGACATGCCCCTCGTGGATTCCAGATCACATTTTTAAATTGGATTTCCCTGTCCATC
>PVKM010014691.1:0-28707 GCA_004027735.1 Carollia perspicillata | reverse complement strand
AGAGAGAGAGAGAACACACACAATAGCTCAGGGCATTTAGGGGAGGAGATGCCACAGATGTGGGAAGAAGGAGCAGAAAGAGGCAATAGAGTTGTCTAAAATAAACTTTCCTTACTTCCCACTTTTGCTAAGTGTTGGCCAGTGACTAGCTACCAGGCTGCATGCCAAATTCCAAAAGGACAAGTAAATAAACAGTTAATGGGAATTATCCTGCAAATTTGCACATGCCCGCCCACGCAAGCACTAAATAAAACTTTCTCCAACTGAAATCAGCAGGCAAATAAGAATTGCTACTTACACTTTCCTCATTTAGGTGTCCTTACTGTGACTCTAGATCTGGGGGGCATTGTGGTTGCCAAGCAAGCAAATAGTTAATTTGAGCCCTTTTGTTTTCCTTTTAAATCAGATCCAACCTGAAAATGGCAACTTTACTTGTTGTCCTTGAGGAGAAGCTACAAACAGTGGTATGGTCAGATTTATGCTTGTAGAAAAAACAACCCTACATTCCCTGAAATGTCTTAACTTTGACCAGCTCAAACTGGATTTTATTGCTGTTTGATTTCCAGAGGGCCATGCGCCTGACTGCCCAAGGGAATAGACAGTGCTCAGAATGAATATTGAAATACCGAGTCATTATTTGCTCTGGGGGACTTCCAGGGTTGCCTGCTGCCTGGGATTTAGGGTAGCAGAATAAATGGTTCTTATTTTAAAGACACAGAGTAAAAGAATTCTCCATAACCCTTTCCAGAAAGAACAAAATGAAGCCACTGAAAACAGCAATGAATCAAAATAATATGTGTGATGAGAAAAAGCTTTTTTTTTTTTTTTTTTTGGTGACGAAAAAGTTGCCCGTGAGGCCCTGGAACCAATCATTCTAAGCAGATCCCTCACCTGCCCTGCACAGCATTTGTATGCAGATGAACTTGGTTGAAAAGGACCATAAAGAGCAATTTTGAAAGCAGGGAGTACATTAGCTGGCCTACCAACAACCTCCAACCTCCTCTCTGAGTAGGTTGAGCAGAAGGGGAGAAAGGGGAACTGACTGCATAAAGCATGGGCCTGTTTTAATGCTCACAGCATCTGAGCCAGTGCCCTGTGAATGCCTAATTTATCACCAGCAGGGGCAGCTAGGCATCTGATCAGGAGAAAGGGCTAAGGCTTCCCCAGGCACTTTTCTGAAGGCTGGCAGGTCTAAAGGTCATCTCATTAACATGGGAAGTTAACTCATGGGCTGGTAGCGATTCTGCCTAGGGTAATGGTAGACAAAGACCAATCATGATAGTTGGGATCCCCCACTCCACAGTAATGAAAAATGGTAATTTTGTTGAAATATGATTACTTGGGAAGATAAGTATTACAAAGAAACCAATTTTCCCCTTGGAGGAGATATGCTCAACATTCCTGGTAAAAGACCCTTAATCTGAAGTGGGTCCCAAACTTCTATTAGGAGTAAACTTCCTGTTTTACCTTCAGGAGGTAGCATTTCACTTAATTATAAAAGTACACCATAAAACATGTTTTAAAAATAGGGCTCCCTTATCCAACCCCCTGCCTTGCAGTCTAAATGCATAGGGGTGTGGGCCCTTGCTTGGACAGGACCAGACTGGAATGCTAGGTCAGAGCATGGCAGTCACCATAAGAAAGATGGGACCCCTGATCTGAGTGAAAGCCAACTCTGGAGTTTCGTGTAACCATGGTAACCAAATCAGAACCACATATTAATCATAATGAAAAGCAATTGGTACTTTGCCTAGGTATCACTTAGAAGCATTAGCTGCCTAAGGAGAGCGCTGCAAATAGAGTCTGCAGAATGATGGCTCTGGAGTAGGCACACAGTTCAGCATCGCTCATCTGTTCTCCCAAAGAAAACTACTTCACTGCCCTGTAGCAGTGCTGGGGGTTTCACCAGGGGATGCAGATGCAGAAGTGTTGTTTGAGAGTAGGGAGCAGAGTCCATTGCAGGCACTGATTTCTGGAATTCTGTGCCTCTTTCTTATTGAATGTATTCCAATTATGGATTCATATTTCCTTAGTATGGCCCTTATTGTAATCCTGCTGCACAACTTCAATACGATGTCGCCATTTCTTCCATAAGTAACATCAGGGTAGGCCCAGAACCCTCTAAGGACAAGGCATTGTCTTCACATGGAACATGTAGGGTTTCAGAGGCCCTGCTGTGGGAGTTTACAGATTCCCAATCAGAGTGGGATCATCAGCAAGATGAGTTGAACAGAACACAAGTTTTCTCTTCAAAAGACTTGAATCGAAGCCTAAATTCAACTCATTTCCTGCATAACCTTGGGCAACCCATTTCAGGCTTAGTTATTCCATCTCTCAAATGGGGATAATCAATTTCCACTGTAAGAACTTCACAGGATTTAATGAGATATTGTATGCCCCATCAGAAATAATCTCTTTCTTCTGTGCCCTCATAGCCCATTTTATTTACATCTAAGACAGCAGGCACTCTGGCTCTTATTAACAGTTTTATGTAAGTCTATCTCATTAAATTGTGAGCTCTTTGAAAGCAGGAATACTGCTTTATATTAATTTCCTTGTATCACCAATCCTGAATCGAGTTCCTTTATATGGATTTGCACTTTATGTAATTTGTATTATAAGGCGCTCAATAAATATATGTTTAACTAAATTTAACTCTATTAAGCTGAATTGAATTGAATGTACTGCCCTATTTGCCTTTCAACTACCACTTCCTAATGAGAGTATCTGGCAATACACAGGGCTGGGCAGCTTGGGCAAGGGGGAACCTGAGTAGATTGCAGAGGTTGGGGTAGGGTTGAAGCAGCAAACACAGTGTTGAAGTTGTGTCTGTCATGATTTTCTGCACAGGCTGAGGGGGTGCAGTCAAATCCAAACATCTGAGCCATGTTTCTGATGCTACTACTGTTCTTACTTGGCTGAGATGACCCTTTCAAGAATTTCATTCCCCTAATTTGTTTCTTTACTTCTAGATCCAAGATGTCATCTCTAAGAAAAAACCTGTACCCCACTGGATAAGAGGAGAAAGGTTGCAAATGACTTTGGAGATGATAAGTGAGTTTGATTTTCCTCTTAAAATTTATTTTTATATTATGAAGTTTTAATAAAGATATCTGCCCTTTAACAGGTGAATTAATGAGATAAAATATTGGAAAGAGTATTTGGAAACTTCCAAAGATTATATCAAGTTAAGTTGTTATGAGAAAAAAAATGTAGCATGGCTTCAGTTCCCTCTGTTCAACTGTTAACTTAAGGAATGTGTAAACTTGAATTCAGCTCCTGTGTCCAGCTGTCAGAAATGGCATTGCTGTGTCGGGCTGTTTGGTGGGGTCATCCTTCATACCCAAGATCTCTTTCACATAGCCTGGGCCACCCATTACTAGGAACTTTGCCTGCCTCATACCAATCATGCTCTGAAGCATAAGACCAATCTAAAGTTCTTCTGGGTGTTTCCAGAGGTCAGCCATTTCTGACTTTGCAATCATGTTGTACTTCATAAGTTCTATGAGCACTGTTTTTTGGGCAGCATCGCTCCAGGAAATGCAGAGTGCCCTGGCTGGAAGTGAGCCCTGCAGTGATTTGTGCCAACAGGGTAGTTGACACTTTAGTAGTAGCTGGTACTACAAGCTTTGCAACACAAGAAAGTTGGTCCTTCAAAAACAGGAGTCATAAAAGAGCAAATACTTCTATAGAACTTTCTGTGTGCCAAGCACCATCCTAAAGTATATCTGTCATTCATATTTAGTGGATTCCTACTATTATCTTACAAGGTAAGTATTTTTATTAGCCCAATTTGACAGATGATAAGTGTTGGGCACAGAGAAATAATTGCCTTTCCCGAGGTCATAGAGCTGGGCAGTAGTAGTGCCACCATCTGAACCCAGAGAGTAAGTTCTAGACTCTTAATTACTAGGATATTCATAAAAAGGAGGCCTAGAAAAGCAAAGGCACAAATCCCTAAATCTCATTATAGCAAATAATTCCAACTATTATTCTCTCATTAAGACTCTTGCAAAGTGTGAAGTTTTGACACCAACATTTTTTCTCCAACCATCTTTCTGGTGCTAATCAGCAATCAACTGGCCAAAATGAAAAAAATAAATAAAGCCTTCCTCGCTCCCTTTTCTCTTTCCTCCCTTCCCTTATTTATTTACTGAAGACTAATAGTTACTAGGAATTGACCTCAGGTTGGAATATAAGCATAAATTATGTCTACAGAGTTCATAATCTATATGGGACAACAGACATATAAATCATAGATTAAAGTGGAAATATAAAGAAAATTGCTCTTTGCAAGAGCATTGAGGAAGAATGGTTAATTATGCCTGGAGCTCCAGGAAGACAGAAAGAGAAAGAGAACAAATAAGGATGTGGGAAAAGTCCAAACATAGCTATTGATTAACTCCCAATCACTGAAAGCACTTTCAAGTCAGTCAGTGCTTATACAGAATCTAATATGAATCTAGCATTATATTAGGGGCCAAAAGAATTTAAAAGATAATATGACACGATCTCTATTTTAACAAGTATACGATTTTATTGAGAGGATAAAAGTTACACTCATAAAAGTATTAGAAGTCTATTATAAAGTGCCAAATACATTATGTACACAAGAAATGCAATGGAAAATGAGAGAAGGGAGCTATAAATGTGGAATCAGGCAATGGAAGGGAGGAATAGATATGAATTACATGGAGACAGGACCTCACTATGTGTGTTTTGTGTACTAGCCTTACCACAGCACCACCTTATGACCTACTTTTATTTTCCCTTACGTAGAATTCCTCCTTTATAAAATTTTGTTACATTTAATTTATAAGACAATTTAAATCCTTTTTTATAAAAGGTAAGGAAGAAAGAAAGAAAAAAGGGAGGAAGGAAGAGAGAGAGGGAGGGAAGGAAAAGTATCTCCACTAACCCTTGAACTTTCTAATGCTCCTAACCTTGTAGTCTAATTGTATATTACTATTTAAAAGCTATAGTAAAGCAAAGTGAATAAAAACTTAAGTTTAAGAGATAGGCTTCAGAGGTTCACCCCTCAGCCCTGCCACTTATTGGTGTATCAAACGAGTTACTTGTGTCTTGAAAAAGCCTTTAAGGGAGAATTTGGAACAATTGCCTATACTGAGATTTTGAAAGTTTTTGTGTTTTGATTTTCTATGCCCCCTATGTCATAAACAGTACAATGAGGTCTCAGTTTCCTTATCTATAAAATGGAAATAATAGTAGTACTTTTTTCAACAGATGTATTGAGAGGTTAAATGAATTGCTTACATTAAAGTGCTTAGAGTAATCTCTATACATAATTATTATTCATTAATCATTCAACAGTTATTTCCTGAGCCTTCACTTTATTCCAAGAACTGAGCTGACTCCTGGGAATATGTAAATAAACCAGTTATAATCCCTACATTAAGGATTTCACAATCTAGTCCAACAAACACTAAACAATTTTAATTAGCTTCATAGTTGCTAAATTAGCAGTATGTACAAGTTTATATTCATATAACACTTTTACTAGTGAGCATAAAAATGCATTAACATTTTACTAGCTATATCAAGGTATGGGTTAAAATTTAGTTTGTTGTCAACTAAAACTGAATTTTGTTATATGAATTAGTGGTTATTCAAGTTTTCTTCCCATACTATACAATCAATTTTTATGGTTTTATTTTCTGTATTACATTTCATCTGCTTTACATTTCATCATTCCAACTTATTAGGATTATTTTAAATCTAAGTGTCATCCCTGGCCCTTGCTCCCTCCCAGATTTGTGTCATCTGCAGATTTGATGTGCACGTTTTCCAAAGAGTCACAGACAGAGCTCCATGACACCATGAAAGACACCCCTCTGCTAGTACCTAGTTATTATTCACCCTTTCCATATCCAACCAAACAAACTTTACGTTGCTGTGCAATCATTCAGTCCATGTTTTTCAGTTTTGTTTTCGAGAATATTGTACTGAGGTGCCATGTTAGATAATAAGAATTTATGGTGTTTTGCTAAAATCAAGATATATTTATTCCTTATAGACTACTTCCTGTTCTACAAGTCTAACAACCCTATCAAAAAAAGAAAATAAATCCCCTTTTATGGTTTATTCTGACTTAACAATCACCACCTTTTTTTCTAGTATTAAATTGGCTAATGATTATCCTGCCTCTCCAACTCCCCATCCACCCCCTGCTCACCTCCTAAATTGTGAGCTCCTTGATCAGAAACATATAACTCTTTGTCCATTGTGCATAGCATAATTCCTGACATATAACAGATGATCAATAAATAGTTGTTGAATAAGTGAATGAAACCATCTGTCCTATTTGGTTTTGGTTCAAGTTTTATTCAGGATATTCCTTTGCTAAACTGCAATAACTATTCCAGGCCAAATATGTGATCACTCTTTGGAATTTATAAGGTATGGGTTATTAGTAATAATAATAACTTCAGGCATTAACTTAAGAATAATGGTGTAATGTTAGTGGATAATGAAGAAAAAACAGAGTTCAATTTCTGTTACTTGTGCCTTTTCAAGAAAGGTTATTGTTGTTACAAGACAGAATTAAATGGGCAAGACAGATAATGAGATTGTAAGAAATCACCTGCCTGCTCTCAATGAGTTCAGGTTCCTCAGTGGATTAAAACAAGGGAATGCAGAAATCTTGCAAGTAAAATCATTGTATTCATACCAGTGAACTCTACAGAGAAGTAGAGAAGAGGTCTTAGAAGACATAAAGGGTAAAGGTAAGTAGCATTCTAGTTCTCTAAAATGAAAAGAAAGTGAATCGGCATTTTATTTGCTTTTAATTTATTCTATTTTTCTTCTCCCTGACCTACTGATTTAAACTCTATCACCACTCAAGGGAATCCAAGTGGAGTAGGTGGAAGCTATACTCACCTCCTCCCTGGATCAAACTGTAATTACAACTAAATTATAGAACAATCAGCTTGAATAACCCACTGAAGACTACCTTAATAGAAGCCTTATAACCAAGAATGTACAGAAGATGCCACATGGAGACTGGTAGAAAGGTTGGAGATGTGAAAAAGGCTGGCCCACTCCCACAGGAAGTGGCCGAGATTCTGAGATAATTTATCTGCAAAGGTTCCATCTGAGAAGGTGGAATCTAAACCCCAAGCCAGGCTCCCCCGCCTAGAACACCAGAGCTGGGAAGAGGTGCCCACATAACATCTTGCTGTGAAAAGCAGCAGGGTTTTATTCAACAGGGGGAGAGAGCTAAAGACAAGGTGCCTTCTTAAAAAGCCAATACGCAAAATTTCATTCACAGCCACTTACCCTGGGCTTCGGTGCATGGAGGGGAGCGCAGACCAGAATTGTATAAGGAGAGTCTGGGGTTTGTGGCTCTAGGGAGAGAGCTGAAGGACAACTGCTGGGATTCCTGTGAACAGTCATTCTCCGTACATCAGATGCCATCTTTCTTGGGTAAAGCACATTCCTCCGTGCCACATCAGCCTGGGGGAAAGCAATTGCTCCACACTCTGGAGCTTATGCTCCCTCTCATCCCACCCCATGGAGCTTATGCCCTGCTGAGTAGTACAGCCAGAGGCTCTTTCAGCAACTAATCTTCACAGGCAGCTGGCAGATAGAGGCAGATCACAGGGTACCTTGAGATTTTGCTGACATCGCCCCAGGCCCAGTGCTAGTAAAATCCTGCCTCGGTGCACAGCTTGATCCTTCACGCATGCACCCAGGCCCAGCAGAAGCAGTCACAAACTGTTTGGTAGCTCCAAACAGAACACCAAGGGCCAGTCACAGGCAGCAATTGATATTGGCAACCAGAGTCCCTACACCAGAGTCCCTCCCAAGAGGCCCAGAACCAACACACCCAGTGGCCAGCTTCAGACAATAGAACAAGTTCCAATAAGCTTTACAAGCAGTATATTCAAGGGGAGATCTTGGCAGACACCAAACCCTGCTGAAGAAAATTCTGCTTCATGTGACAGCACCTACATTGCAGTTTAAATGCTGTGGTCAGGATGGAGCCTTAGAGTCAGCCAACCTTAGGGTTGATCCCATGCATGAACAGACAAATAGCAGTCAAGACTCAATTACAACAGGTGGGCCCACATAACCCACACAAGAAATATTCCCAGAGCACCCAGCCCAGGTGATCAAGGGGACTGCACTACTAGATCCCACAGGGTACCTACTATATTATAAGGCCACCCCACAAAGACTGGAATTCAAAGAAGATCTATTGAACACATAGAAACAAACACAGAGAGGCAGCCAAAGTGGAGGTGGCGGGAGAGGCAAAGAAACAGGCCCCAAATGAAAGAATAGGAGAAATTTTCAGGAAAAAAAAAACCAGCTGAATGAAATGGAGGCAAGCAATTTATCAGAACTAGAGTTCAAAGTAATGGTTATAAGAATGCTCAACAGTATGAAAAAGGATGTAGAATCCATTAAAAAGAACTAATGAGAAATGAAGAATATAGTATGTGTAATAAAGAATATACTGGAAGGAATAAACAGTAGGTTAGATGAAGCAGAGAATTGAATCAGCAGTTAGGGAGAGAAGATAGAAAAAAAACACCCAATCGGAACAGAAAAGAAAAAACAAAAAGCCTTTATTTAAATAAGGATAGTATAAGAAACTTTGGGGACAACATAAAGTATAACACATCCACATCACAGGGGTACCAGAAGGAGGAGAGAGAGCAAGGTATGGAGAACCTATTTGAAAAAAATGACAGAAAACTTCCTTTGGTGAAGAAAAATGACAAACAAGTCCAGGAAGCACGGAGAATCCTAAACAAGATGGACCCAAAGAGGCCTACACCAATACACATCATAATTAAAATGGCAAACATTAAAGACAAAGAGAGAATCTTAAACACCACAAAAGAAATATAGTTACCTATAACAGCGCTTCGATAAAACTTTCAGCTTACTTCTCAAAAGGAAACTTTCAGCCAGAAGGAATTGGTATGAAATAATCAAAGTAATGAAAAGCAAGGAACTACCACCAAGACTACTTTACCCAGCACAGTTATCATTTGAAATAAAAGAAGAAATAAAGAGCTTCTCAGACAAGAAAAAGCTAAAGGAGTTTGTTACCAACAAACCACTATTCCAAGAAATGTTAGAGGGCCATTTTTAAGAAGAAGGAGGAGGAGAAGGAGAAAAAGAAGAAGACATGGGGGCATAGTTAAAAAAAATAAAATGGCAATCAATACATACCTGTCAATAATCACTTGAATGTAAATGGCCTAAATGCCCCTACTAAAAGACATAAAGTAGCTAAATAAGTAATAAAACAAAACCCAAATGTATGCTGTCTACAAGAGATACAACTCAGAATAAAAGATACACACGTACAAAAAGTAAAGGGATGGAAAAGGATATTTAATGCAAATGGAAAGGAAAAAAATGTGGGGTAGCAATACATATATATGACAGAATAAACTTTAAAACAAAGGCTATCATAAGAGACAAAGAAAGGCACTACATAATGATAAGGAGAGCAATGCAACAAGAAGGCATAATCCTTGTAAACATTTAAGCACCCAACATATGTGCACCTAAAAATGGAAAGCAAACCTCTATGGACATAAAGGGAGAGATTGACAGAAATACAGTCATAGTAGGGGATTTTAACACCCCATTACCATCACTGGATAGGTCTTCCAGACGGAAAAATCAACAATGAAATGGAGGCTTTAAGTGACACACTAGATCAGATAAATTTAATTGATATCTCCAGAGCACTTCATCTCAAAGCAGCAGAATATACATTTTTATCAAATGCACATGGAACATTTTCTAGGATAGACCACATGTTGGGACACAAAACAAGTCTCAAGAAATGTAAGAAGACTGAAATAACATCAAGGATCAGAGAAGTCTGACCTTAATGGTATGAAACTAAAAATCAATCACAAGAAATAAACTGAAAATCACACAAAGACCCATGGAGGCTAAATAACATGTTATTAACAATCAATGAGTTAACCATGAGATAAGAAAGAAATCAAAAGATACCTTGAAATAAATCAAAATGAGAACACAACCCAAAATCTATGGAACAGTGCAAAAGGAGTCTTAGAGGGAAATTCATAGAATTCCAAAACCAGATAATAACACTAAAAAGAAAGAAAATTATAAGCCAACATCCCTCATGAACATAGATGCCACACTCCTCAACAAAATACCAGCACACTGGGTCCGTTATCACATTTAAAAGATCATATACCATAATCAAGTGGGATTTGTTCCAGGAATGCAAGGTTGGTACAATATCCACGAGTCAATAAATATGATATGGCACAGAAACAAAATGAAGGATAAAAATCACAAGATGCAGAAAAAGTATTTGATAAAATCCAGCACCCACTGAGAAACTCTCAG
Source organism: Carollia perspicillata (assembly GCA_004027735.1). NCBI lineage: Eukaryota > Metazoa > Chordata > Mammalia > Chiroptera > Phyllostomidae > Carollia > Carollia perspicillata. The sequence goes on along the minus strand of PVKM010014691.1, from coordinate 18,336 downwards.
CAAAATGGGAATGGAGGGAACATAATTCCACATAAAGAAGGCAACATATATCACAAACACACAGCCAACATCATACTTAATGGGCAAAAACCACAAGGCTTTCTCTTAAGATTGGGAATAAGACAGGGATGTCTGCTGTCATTTACTCTTATTCAGCATAGTACTGGACATTCTAGCCACAGCAATCAGAAAAGAACTAAAAGAAATTCAAATAGAAAAGAAAAAAGTAAAACTTCCATTATGTACAGATGACATGATACAATATATAGAGAACACTAAAGATTCCACCAAAAAACTAGTAGAAGTGATAAATCAATTCAGTAAAGTAACAGGATACAAAACTACTATCCAGAAATCAGTGGCATTTTTAGACACCAGTAATGGATTATCAGAAAGGGAAACTAAGAAAACAATCACTTTCACAACTGCTTCAGAAAGAATTAAATACCTAGGAATAAATTTAACCAAGGATGTAAAAGACTTGTACTCACAAAATTACAACTCATTGAAGAAAGAAATTATTCCTGGCTGGTTAGCTCAGTTGGTTAGAACATTGATCCTGATACTCCAAGTCTGTAGTTTCAATCCCAGGTCAGTGCACATACAGAAACCAACCAATGAATGCATAAATAAGTGAAAAAACAAAAATCAATGTTTCTCTTCCCTCACTTTCTCTTTCATCAATAAAAAATTTTAAAAATAAAATAATTGAAGGAGATGCAAATAAGTGGAAGCATATACTGTGTTCATGGTTAGGAAGAATTAACATCATTAAAATATCCATATTACTCAAAGCAATCTATAGATTCAATGCAATTCTTATGAAGATATCAATGTTGTGTTTTACAGAACTAGAACAAATATTCCAAAAATATATAGAATCTAAAAACACCCCAAATACTCACAGCAATCTTGAGAAAGAAGAACAAAGTTGGAGGAATCATGCTACCTAATATCAAACTCTATTATAAGGCCATAGTAATCAAAATGGCATGGCACGGGCATAAAAACACACATAGAGATCAATAGAACAGAATAGAGAGCCCAGAAATAAACCCACACCTTTACAATTAATTAATATTTGACAAAGGAGGCAAAAACATACAACTGGAGTAAAGATAATCTATTCAATAAATGGCTTTGGGAAAATTGGGAGATACATGCAAAAATATGAAAGTAGTCCATTTCCTGACACCATGCACAGAAATAAACTCAAATGAATTGAAGACTTAAATGTTAGACTCAAAACCCTAAAAATTCTAGAAGAAAACATAGGCAGTAAAATCTTAGATATATTTCATATCAATATTTTTTTCTGATATATCTCCTTGGCAAGGGAAACAAAAAAAATAAATAAATAAATGGGACTACATCAAACTAAAAAGATTTGCACAGCAAAGGAAACCACCAACAAAATGAAAAGATGACTCTTTGAATGGGAGAAATATTTGCCAATAATACATCTGATAAGGAGTTAATATCCAAAATTTATAAAGAACTTACAAAACTCAACACACACACACACACGCACACACACACACACACTCCAATTAAAAAATGGGCAAAGGACCTGAATAGACACTTCTCCAAAGAGGACATTCAGGTGGACAATAGACATATAAAAAGATGCTGAACACCACTATCTATCAGAGAAATACAAATTAAATCTGCAATGACATATCACTTCATACCTATCAGAATGGCTACCATCATTAAATCAACAAACAACAAGTGCTGGAAAGAATGTGGAGGGAAGGAAACCATTGTGCACTCTTGGTGGAATGCAGACTGGTACAACCACTGTGGAAAGCAGTATGGAGTTGCCTCTAAATATTAAAAATGGAACTGCCTTATGACCCAGTAATTTGGCTTACAGGAATTTTTCCAAAGAAACCTGAAACACTAATTTGAAAGAATATATGCACCCTATGTTCATTGCAGCATTATTTACAATAGCCAAGATTTGGAAGCAGCCCAAGTGTTCATCAGTATATGAGTGAATAAAAAAGCTGTGGTATATTTACACAATTAAATAATACTCAGCTGTAAAAAATAAGAAAATTTTACTTTTTGTGACAGCATGGATAGACCTGGGGAGCATTATGTTAAGTGAAATAAGTGAGTCAGATAAAGACAAGTACCATATGATTTTACTCATGTGGAATCAAATGAAAAAATGAACTAACAAGCAAAATATAGATAGATTCATAGATAAAGAGCAGGCTGACAGCTTTTGGTGGTAAGGTGTGAGAGGAAAGCAGTGGCTGGGTGGAGAGATTGAGCAAAAAAGAAAAAAAGAAGAAAAACTCATGGACATGGATAACAGTATAGTGATTGTCAAAGGGATAGGAGATAGTGGGACATGGAAAAGTGTGTAGTGCGGATAATTGGTGATGGACAGAGACTTGACTTGGGTTGTAAATATAGAATACAGTATGCAGATGATGTGTTGTAGAGCTGTGCACCTGAAACCTCTATAATTTTGTTAACCAATATTATCCCAGTAAATTCAATACAAAATAAAGAAAAAAGAAAAAAACTGTACCACCACTCACTTTCTCCTTGATACTATTTTTCATTCGAGACTATCTACAAAGTGAAATGCATTTTCACCTGTTGTCTTGCTATTACTAAGAACCAGAACACAAATCCTCTTGTTTTGAGTATTATCACTACAAGGAACTATTTGCAAGATAAATCTAAGAAAGTTACCTTGTTTGCAAAAAAAAAGCCCCAATCTAGTAATTATGGTCCTTGGTCTATGTTTAATTCATTTTGATATAATAAGCATGCTTCTAAACATCTAGTACAGGCCAGTCACTGTGAAAAATGCCTCCAGGGTCATAAAAAGGATAAATGGTCACCCTGCCTTTAAGCAAGCTTATGCTTCTTTCTTCATTAGGGCCATTGATGTCTCTAGGAAGGGCAGCAATCTTTAAGGCATCCTCCCAAAGCCAGCTTTATGAGCATTGGCTTTTCTCAAGATCTCAGCCATGTGTGATTCATTGCAAAGGACCTCAGTAGAGTGAGGAAATAGTCCTTGGGGCATTTGTTCAGCTCCATTTACCAAAATATAGATTAAAAAATATACACACAACTACCACCAACAACAATTAATTCAAGGTGACTTGAATCTGGAAGAGAAAGCAAATAAATATACAAAATGAAAGAGTTAGGATTCAGTCTACAAGTCCAAATATAACAAAGTAATATAGCCAGATGTCCACAGGACAAGAATAAAAGTGGAGAAGTTTTTGATTATTATTTGATTGTTACTTTGTACTAGTTTTTTATTTTTAGAAATGATTTATTACTTGAAACAAAACCAGTGGTTTGGGAGAAAGAGAGAGTCATCGTTTGGTTGGTACATAGTCTCAGTTCTGCAAGTTGAAAAGAGTTCAGGAGATAGATGGTGGTGATGGTTGAGCAAGGATATGGATGCAACTGACACATTTAAAATGGTTAAGATGGTAAAGTTTATGTGTATTTGTATTTTATCACAATAAAAAATTGAAAGGGAAGAAAACTATATACCAAATGTTGAAGACAGGCAAATCTGTAATTCTGAAATTTAATTTCCACTAAATGAGAAGCTAAAATACTAGACCATCTACTTCCACACTGGTTACCTTTGTCTACTAACAAAATGTATTTGATGGTGATTAATGCAGAGTTCTACTTCTTTTTTTTTTAAGATTTTATTTATTAACCTTTAGAGGGAAGGGTTAGGGAGAGAAATATCAATGTATGGTTGCCTCTTGTGTGTTCCCTGCTGGGAACTGGCCTGCAACCCAGGCATGTGCCCTGACTGGGAATCAAACTGTGATCCTTTGCTTCACAGGCCTGTGCTCAATCCACTGAGCTATACCAGCCAGGGTGAGTTCTAGTTCTTAAGACTACTAACTACCCATATAAGGGGAAAGGTAGCTTAGCAGCCTTAGAGATGTCATAAACTCCATAAAACTGTAACACGCTATGCTTGAAGCATATAGTGTAACTACTAAAAACATGGGCTTTAGACAAGACAAACTGGCTCACTTTCCAACAACCCAGACTCTTACCCATCCTTGGTGAGTGGCTTTGGGATAGTTACTTAAGATCTCTGAGCTTTGGTAAATAATAGGCATTAACATCTACTTCTTGGATTGCTATAATGATCAATTGAGATAATGTCTGTGAAGTGTCTAGCCCATAGTAAGCTCCATATATAGAACTGATTATTATTTGCACATGTTGTTCTTCATGCCTAGAAAGTTTTTTTGCTCTTGCCCACACTCACCCTTGTTTAAAGATCTACATCCAGAAAGCCTTACTGATTCCAAAACACCCTAAAACAATCCCTAGTGATCCCTGAGAATACTGAATTCTATAATTGCATTTTAATTACTTATATATGTATCTCTCACATTAGATAGTAAACTCTTTGAAGGCAGGAATTGTCTTGTATCTTTATATCCCAGGCATTTAGTAGTACTTGTCAAACAGTCATAAAGAACAATGTGATATAGCCACTAAATGATTTAATATAATTTTCAGTAGTACTTATAGAAATAGTGTGTTCTCTCTCTGCCTTTAAAAGTTTTTAACATAAAGTCTTGGACCATTGGGGTGGTATCATGCAGAACATTACCTGAATGGTTGGATTAGATCCATAGCCACCAACTGTGTGACGGTGTGGCAGGCAAGGTAGGGGATGAGCTTTCTAAGGATTCTTTTTTGGGAAATTATTCTTAGACTATATTATTATGTCCTTTTGTGTGAAACTATCCTCTTCAAAAAAGTGAAAATAGGATATAGTAGATGAATATTTAGGGTGTAGAAATTGCTTGTTTAATTTGGTTTAAGCATTCTTAATTGGCAAAATTTTAAAATTGGCAATATTTTCCATTCCCCATCTCTTAGCATTTTAATATTTTTACAAGTTTACTGATTAGGCCCTGGCTGGTGTGACTCAGTGGATTGAGTACCAGCCTGTGAACCAAAGGGTTGCTGGTTTGATCCCCAGTCAGGGAACCTGCTTGGGTTGAGGGCCAGGTCCTCAGTGAGGGCCGCATGTGAGGCAACCACACATTGATGTTTCTCTCCCTCTCTTTCTCCCTCCCTTCCACTCTGTCTAAAAATAAATAAATAAAATATTTTTAAAAAAAGTTTACTGATCAGTAAACCAAAATCCCAGAAACTGATGAAAGTTAAGGGTATTTCAACTCTAGTATTCTGATTGTATGATACAGAAATCATATTCCCTACATAGAGCATCTAACTGTACATATGGGCCCCTTTTAGAAATCTAAGAAATGACTCCCTAAGCTCATACTACCAACTTCCAGTAATCTTAGGTTAGGGTTTAGATATGCCAAGATTTCTGGCCAGTGAGAGGTTTTTGAAAACTCACTCATAACATTAAATCTAAGCCCCTGGTCACCAAGAGATTGCATTTCAGAAGGACAAACAACTAGGAATGGAAGTATATGTGGTCTTGAGCTAACCAGCTCATTGGTAAAGCAGACACCCCAGCTGACTACAAAAAGCAACAGCTGTTAGATTAATTTTGTTTTCCAAAAATAAAACTTAAATCAGAATAACTGAAGTCTAATATCCGCCATTCCCTGAAAGAGCTGCTGCTGAAAACTACCTTCTTTTCCCAAAACATCAAGTTGTGTGTTCTTCCAGTATTTCCTTTCCCATCACTCCTAACAAGCACGATGGCATTATTTTTAAAAATGGCTCAATAATCAGATGCTCCTCTTGCCTCCTTGTTAACTTAGACATGCCAAAAGCCAATGGTCGTCTCTGGCTGACTCCCAGATGCAGATAGTGAAGAAGCGGATATTGGATGTTCTCCCACCTCGTCAGGAGCAGCATTACTCCTGCCTGCTCTTGGCATCCCCTAGCATCCTGTGCCCTGCTAAGTGAGGTATTAACTGACAACTGACAGATTTTACTAAAAGCCTACTCTTTTCAGTAGTATTTTCATTTTAAAAGTTGACTTAAGAACTAAATAAAAATACCCCCAACTTCTAAAAAAAAGAAGCCAATGGTCATGACATTTCGGTGCATTACATGGGAAGTGAAGGTCCACTCACCAAAACTGGCTGTTAAATAGTCATATATAAGTGGAAACTTCTGCCAAAAGGTTAAATAATACATCTATGGGTAGGTGAGGCAAAGGGGGTAGAAAGGTTTAGAGAAAATCTGTGAAACCACACTAGTGTTAGGTATTTGAACATTTCTAGTATTTAAAAATAATCTTTATGATGAAGTTCTTGCTCCAGAATCTGACATTGTACCATAAAAGAGAGCAATTTATCACCAGTTATTGTGCAGTCCTGCCCCTGTGCTTTCCTCAAAATAGTTACATAGTCCTTACCATGGGGAAAACTAGAAAGAATTCCAAGGCTGTGTTTTGTCTATAAAACTAATTTATAACATGTATCTTGACAAGAGTGGCTGAAGACAGTCCTAATACCTGATAGGAGTTCTTTAGCAAGTGTCAGAAACCCAATAGCCAGTCAGACTACTTATCCTGAAAATGATACCATTATATTTCACTAGGAAACACAACCTTGAACTCACCCAAGTATCTACTTTGAAATTTCTTTTCTCTCCTCAAATTTCTAATTCCTCCTCCTCCTCTGCACAGCTAAAGTTCTCATCTCATACTTCACAGAAAAATGTAAGTCCAATAGAAAGGACCACTTATTGCCTAGTGATCCTCCGCTTGCCTCCTTACATCCCCATCCTTTCCTATGTAAATGTCTCTCGTTCTAATGGTTAATTTTCACTGTCACACAAATATGCCCTAATTCATGCATCCATCTTAAAAACCAAACAGGACTCCCTTGACTCCACCGTTGTCTCTCTACCACTGTTTCTCAACAAAACTCAAGTCATCCAATCACCTGTCTCTACTTACCTACTTCTCATTCACTTCTCAACGTTCTTTAATTGTGCTTTTGTTCCCACTATTCATCAGTGACCTACCCTTGCTACTAACCCAATTCCCTATCTCCATCTTTTGTGACCTCTCAGCAGCATTTGATCTCTTTTTTTCTGGCTTCTTTCATGTCACAATCAATTGATTTTCCTCCTCCCCCACTTCTACTTGATAGGACCCTCTTCTACAAAATTTTAAATATTGGAGGTACATGGGGCTTGATCCTCCACTCTGTAATCCTCTCTATGTTCTCTAGGTGATCCCATTCAGTCCTATGTTTAAAAATAAAGACTGAAATTTTAGTGCTAATCCAGGGTTCCATAAACCCCTTTGGCAGTTTGATAAAGCCTAGGGACCCCATTCACAGAATTACATTTTTAAATGTATGAAATACAAAGTATTATAAAGAAAATAAATTGTATTAAAACAGTGATCAAATACAAGAAAATAGGGTTATGATATTATAATAAGAGGTACTTCTTTTCTAACATATCAAGTAATATAATAGTGGGTCTAATAACCAACATTGATAATATCAATATAGTAGTGGGCATAAATAATAGTCAAGATGCCTGCACTAACTATAAAGAGATATGAAAATATCTCATCTTTACTGGTGAATATATAACAAATATTGCTAATATTACTGTGGTTTGTTGCTTACTATCACAATTAAAGGAAAAACTAATCTCAATAAAAATCAAATCCAGAAATACATGTACAATAAATCACAATAAAGTGGGATTTGTCTCAGGAAAATAAGAGTAGCTCAGTACTGGTAGAACAAATAAGTATAATTCATTACATTGATAGACTAAAGGAGGAAATTATATGATCATCTAAAAAGATGAGGAAAAAGCATTTGTCAAAATTCAATATTCATTTATGATTCAAACACAGAACTCATCAAACTAGGAATAGATATTTCTCTTTTTTTTTTTGTATTTTTGGAATAATTATTTTCTTAATCTGATAAGGGACATCTATCAAACAACCTATAGGTAACATCACACTAAAGGGTGAAATATTAAACCCTTCCCTCCTATGACTGAGAGGAAATAAAGGTATTTTCTTTCACCACTTTTATTCAACATTATTTTGCAGATACTAGCCAGTGAAATAGGTAATAAAATAAATAAAAAAATAAATGTGGGAAATGAAGAAATATAACTGTCTTAAATCACAGATGATCAAATATATAGATAGTCAAAAAACGTATAAAATATCTACCAGAACTAATAAGCTTAGCAAGGTCATAGTATAGAGGGTCAAAACACAAAAATCAGTTGCATTTTCATATATTAACAACAATCAATTTAAAATAAGTTAAAAATTATACCATTTACAATAGCACAAAAATAGGAAATGCTTAGAGATAAAATATAACAACATATCATTCAAAAAGAGCTGTAGCATAGAAACTATAAAAATATTCTAAGAAAAATTAAATAAAACCCCTAAATAAATATAAAGATATACTAAGTTCAGTTAGTGAAAAACTAGAGATTATTACAAGATCAATTCTAGTCTCCTTACTAGATCTATAAATTCAATGCCATCTGAATTAAAATCCACATTGGCTTGTTTTTTGTCATTGTTGTTGCTGTTTTTAGAAAATGAGAAACTAATTCTAAAATTTTGTTGGAAATTTGGAAGGTTTATCTAAAGGATTTCAAATAAAGACATAGTAATCAAGATATTATCTTACTGGCATAAATATAGACACAAAGATCAATGTAACAAATTAAAGAATCCAGAAATAGGCCCACATGTATTTATATAATCAATTGATTTTTAACAAATACAATTAGTGCAATCTAAATTAGTACAATTTAAATGGAGAAATTCTTTGACACAATTTGACAATCATATATTTTTTAAAAAACACCACCCCCACTCCTCTACTTTACACCATGTACAAAATTAATTTGAGATAGATAATATACCTAAACCTAAAATATAAAACTACAAAAATTCTAGAAGTAAACATAGAAGATTGTTTTTGCAACCTTGATGTATTCAGAGTTCTTAGAATGAAAAAGTGCTACTTGTAATACATTTTTTAAATGAGTTCATAAAAATTACAAGCTTTTGCTGTAAAAATATCATTAGGTTATTTAAAAGTGAGCCATAGATTTCACTTGATATATACACAAGCACACATATACACACACACATATATGACCTGTAGTTACAAATCAATAAAAAGATACACAACCCTATTATAAAATATGCAAAAACTCTGAATAGACATCACTTCACAAAAGAAGATATATAAATATCATTTACATGTTTATGTGCTTATATTTTAAAAGATATAAAAGATATATTTTATATCTTTTGTGATGGTTAATTTTATGTGTCAACTTGACTGGGCCACAGGGTGCTCCAATATTTGGTCAAATTCTGGATATTTCTGTGAGTGTTTTGGAAGAGATTGACATTTAAATCTGTAGGCTGAGCTGTACAGATTGCCCTCCTTAATGTGGGTGGACCTCATTCGATTAGTTGAAAAGCTGACCCTCTCCTCAGTAAACAATAATTCCTCTTGACCAATTGCCTGAGAACCAGGACATCAGCTATTTCCTGCCTTTGGACTCAAACTGACACATTGGTCTTTTTGAGTGTCAAGCCTACTGAACTTCCAAATGGGACTACATCATCAGTTCTCAATCTTAAAGCTTAGCAAGTCTGATACTTCAAGGTCAGGGCCCTGATTGGGAGAGAGTGCCAACACATACTGATAAGACAGTACTTGGAATATTAGAAAAAGCAATGACCCACAATAAGTGACACAGAAATACCAGAACTACTAGGGGAAACAGAAGAGATCAAAAGTCTCAGAGAAATGGGCAGACTTAGATAGATGCGTACTACATGGGACCAGAAAACCTACCAAATGGCAATGTCCCGTATGAAAGGTCTGACAAATACTCCACTTACCAAAGCAGTGTCACCTGAACTGATGAGAGAGGCAGCAGCGTCACTGCACAGCTTATTGGTGACAGCCCTCTGTAGGTGCAACCTGCCTACAAGAGGTGCTATTTGCAGCATGCGGCTCCCTGATAACGATGGTGAACCTGCTGTAGTAGAAGCAGATGGTCTAATTTAACTATCAAAAGCAAAGTGAGCCCAGTTATGGTAATGAGCTGCAAGGTGAAGGTAGCTGTCAGAGAAACCTGACCCAAAGACAATTAAAGCAATGGTTAACACAACTGTCCTTAAACTTAAATGTGCATCAGAATCACCTGGAGGGCTTTTAAAACACAACTTACTAAACCTCACCCTCCAGATTTCTGATTCAATAGGTCTGAAATGGAACCCAGTAAATTGCATTGCAGATAACTTCTCTGCTGATACTGATGCTGCCGGTTTGAAATCACAAGTTGAGAACCACTAAGTTAATAGAAGATGGCAAGCCTACAGGCAAGATGGGTGGACAGCCAACAACAGATTTTTAAATTTTTAAATAAAAAAAGTCATACATTTCTTATTTAGAGAGGGGCTTCTCAGAGACAGATAATAAATAGAATCCTGACCCAAATTTGACTCAGAATGTATCCACTTGATTCGTGCACCCATCTGGTAATTTCCTCAACATTGGTTCCATGTCCTATGGAGCAAGATTCAAAGATCGTACTGGGAGGGCCAGATGGAAACCTTTGAAACTCTCCCTTATAAGCCAGGCAAGAAAATAAAATTGCATCCCAAGAAGAATGAAAAAGAAGTTTGTCAACCCTAAAGACCTAAAAGGTACAGAAATGGTGGCCCACATCGTATTGCCTTTTACTTCACCAGCCTGAGTCCTATAAAAACTGGATGGATCCTGCAGAATGAAAGTAGGCTAATGCAAAACCAACCAAATAGTAGGTCCAATTGCAGCTGGTGTGCCAGATGTGGATAAAACTAAATAACAGGGCTGTAGGTACTTGGTATAGGCTACTGATCTGAGGAATACCTTTTTTTAAAAACTACCTGGAAGGAAGACTAGAAGCAACTTACATTCATGTGAGAGAGACAACAGTATAAACTCACAGGCTTCCCAAGTGCACGTTAACTATCCTGTTCTGTCTTAATATAATCCCAATAGACCTAGACCACCTATGCATTCTGCAGAATATCACAATGGTCTAATGCTTTATTTGATGGGATCATGATAATTGAACAAGAACATTGGCAAGTACTTGAGAGGCCTTGGTAAGATACACACAATCTAAAGGTGGAAGATAAATCCTATAAAGATTCAAAGACATACCACATCAGTTTAGGGGACCTAATGGAGGAACCTGGGGCATCCTGTGAAAGTAAAGGATAAATTATTTCATTTTGTCCCCCCAACTATAAACACACACACACACACACACACACACACACACACACACACACACCTCCTTTCTTTCCATTCTGAGTGCAGTATATTTCCCACTTAGGAATATTATCTTGACCATTTACTGAGCAACCTATAAGTCCAGGCTGTGGTGTACATTGCCTCACCACTGGGCCATCTGACTCATATACCCCAGCAAACACTACGGTATCTCTGGCGGGAAGAGATACCACGTAAGCATTGTAAGAGAATTACAAGTAGATCCTAGGGTTCTGGAGCAAGGCCATGCCATAAATATCACAAACCTATGTATCATTCAACAAACAGCCCTGAAGAGCTAGAGGGCCCCAAAAGAGATGGAGAATTTGTCTATGAAACATCAAGTGACTATGAACCAGAACAATCCATAATTCTGTCAGAACTACCACCTCAAGATTGGGCTCTCCCACCATCAGTCCCTCTTAAAATGGAAATAGTACATTTGGATTGAGCACAAGCAAGAACAGAGTACATAAGCAAGTTAGTGAGGGGAGTCTGTGTGCGGTATACTGGACGTCCTTTTTGTTTGGAAAGAGAAGTGGGCTATGGAAAGACTATAAACACTCTTTCTTTTTTAATCTCCATTCAGGGATATGTTTTATTGATTTTTTTTTTGCAGAGAGAAGGTGGGAGAGATTGAGAGAAACATTGATGTGAGAAAGAAGCATCAATAGGTTGCCTCCTGTACTCTCCCCAACCAGGGATCAAACCTTCAGCCTAGGTATGTACCCTGGCTATGAACTGAACCCACAACCTTTGGGTGTATGGAACAATGTTCTAACCAACCAAGCCACCCAGCCAGGGCTATAAACTCTTAGGCAGTGATGATTGACTTGGCTGGTTGATCAGACACCCAAAGGAGAAAAATTGGAAGGTGGCATGCAAGTCTGGAAAACAGGCACGTGGATAGATATATGGGAGAGAGCACAAAATGTGAAGATCTTTGTATCACATGTTAATGTCAAACAAAGAGCATCCAGCTGCAAAAGAGGCACTTAGCAAACAGCTAGACAGAATGACCTAGCCATACAATGTCAGCCTACCTTTCCCCCTGGAAAAGAAAAGTGCTGGCACAATTGGTTTATATAAAAAGAGGCCATAGAGGCTACTCATGATGAGCTCAATCACATGGGTCCCCAATAACCAAAGTTAATTCAGCTACTTCTGCCAAATGTCCCACTTGATGATAATAGGAATCAATGCCGAGTCTCTGACACAACATTATCTCTTAAAGAGATCAACCACCTACTCAGCAGGTTTATTATAGTAAATTCCCTCCATACTGGAAGGGGCAGCAATTCATCTTGACTGGAATTGCCACATATTCCAAGTAAGATTTACCTTTCCTGTCCACGAAGCCATAGCCAGTATCATTTTCTGAATGCTTACAGAGATGATACCCTGAGAGAATGAAGTATCGTTCCAGGACAGTATACTCAATTTAGGGACTCAGGTGACCAACTAGGACATTTCTCTGTTCGCTTCTGCTGTCTTTATGATAAGTGAACAAGTATTCCAGTTATAGCCTAAGGAGGGCATGGTGACCAAGGGCATAGACAGACCCTTCAGGTATAAGGGATTGGTTCAGTCTATCAGTTAACCCACTTAGGCCTACAAAAGGAGTAGGATGAGAGTGAATGGAATCCAGAATGGGGAGCAGAGAAATGCAAGGCATGACCTTCCTATCGGCTTTAGTGGCAAGGGCTGTATTGTATCTTACTAATGTCCCTCTTATAAGTTTCCAGAAAAGTAAAAAGAAAGAAAAAACCAACTAGAGTCTTAGAGGAAATCCTCCCAGATGGTGTGAACTTCCTACATGCATCAAGAGGATCAGGGCATTCCAAGAGGTGAATTCTAATAGATCCTGCAGTGAGCTGACAAGAATCCTCTTCAGGACCAAGACACACACAGCAAATAGCCAGGATGTTTGTTACTGAAGTCTTACAGCGTGTCCCTCTCCTGGCTACCTTGAGCAAGGCTATGCTTCCCCCAGCAGCATCCCACATTTAATGACTATTCTCTGTGGGATTACAATTGTCTAGCCCTTGTGTGTCAATTATGGATACCTCTGAAGACTGGGCCCTTCAGAGCTCCGTGTGAAATTAGTTGAGGCCACTGTTGCAACTGCTCTGCAATATTAAATTTCTATTTCCCCAATCCTGCTTCCTTTGCTGCCTCATAAGTGTTGCTGTGAGTACTTTCCAATAAATCTCCTGCACACAAATCTCGGCGTCTCAGAGTCTAGTACCTTGGGATAGGAATCTGCAATAGTCATACTATTTTAAGTCATTTGTAGGATGACTATAACATGAGGAGGATGGGCATATGAAGACCACCCAGAAATCGCAAGAATCCAAGCAGGAGATGTTAAAAGCCTGAACTAGGAAGGTGTGTGTGTGGGGGTGGGTGTGTCTGTGTGTGTAGTCGGGAAGGTCCTTGACAGCAATCTTGGCAATCATTATGTTATTTGATACCAACAGCAAAGGCAACAAAATTAAAAGTAAACAAGTAGCACTATCAAAATAAAAAGCTCTGTACAGCAAAGAAAATCATCAACCAAATGAAAAAGCAAACCATAGAATGGGATAAAATATTTGTAAGTCATATATCCGATAAGGGGTTAATAGCCAAAACATATAAAGAACTCACACTTAACAGAAAAAGAAAGCAGACAATCTGGTTAAAAAAATGATCAGATGATCTAAATAGACACTTTCCAAAGAAGGCATACAGATGGCCAACAGGTAGATGAAAAGTACTCACTATCACTAATCAGCAGGGTAAACCAAACCAAAACCACAATGAGATATCATATCATCTTACACCTATTAGAATGGCTATTATCAAAAAGATGAAATAACACGAGTTGGTGAGGATGTGAAGAAAAGGGAGCCCTGTGCATTGTTGGTGGAAATGCAATTTGGTATAGCCACTATGGAAAACAGTATAAAGTTTCCTTAAGAAATTAAAAATAAAACTACAATATGATCCAGCAATTTCACTTCTGGGTATTTATCTGAAGAAAACAAAATCACTGTCTCAAAAAGATATCTGTACCCTCATGTTCACTATAGCATTATTTACAATAGCCAAGACTTGGAAACCATCTAAGTGTCCCTAAGTGAATGAATGGATAAATAAAACATGCATATATACATCTATACACAGAGGAATATTATTCTGCCACAAAATGGAGGAAATCCTGCCATTTTAAAAAACACGGATGGACGCTGAGTATAATGCAAAGTGAAGTAAGTCAGACAGACAAAGACAAATACTGTATGATTTTATTTCTATATGGAATCTAAAAAATAAACTAAAAACTGAACTCAGAGTACATAGAACAGATGGGTGATTGCCAGAGGTGTGGGGAAATGGGTGAAAGTGGTCAAAATGTACACACTTCCAGTTATTTGGTAAATAAGTCCTGAGGATGTAACATACAGCATGGCGATTAGAGTTATTAATACTGTATTGCGTATTTGAAAGTTGCTAAGACACTAGACCTTACGCTCTCTCTATTTCTCTTTTTTCTTTCTTCCTCTCCCAAAGTTCTCATCATAAGAAAAATTAAAAAACAATTTGTAACTGTAACATGATGGATGTTAATTAAACTTAATGCGATAGTCATATATATAAATACACACACACACACACATATGTATATACACCAAACCATTGTGTTGTGACCTTAAAATTAATACAACATTATGCATCAATTATTTCTCAATTAGAGAAAAAGGATATAGTAAAATTAATTGTTAAATTAATCTATGGAACGTGGGTTGAAATCTAAGGAATAAGTGAGTTCCTCTCTAGAACACTGAGTGGCTTAGCTCACATGTGACCATTCCCTGAAAGAAATCTCTAAACCAGCACTATCCAAGAAAACTTTCTGCAGTGATGAAAAATTTTGGGCCTTTTCCAATAGGAAACCCACTAGCTACACATGAATGTTGATCATTTGAAATGTGGCTAATGTGACTAAGGAATAGAATTTTTAATTTTATTTAAATTAATCAAGTTAAATTTATGCAGCCACAAGAGACTAGTGGTTACCTATACAGATAGCACAGCTCTAATTTGAGAAAGAAGAGAGAGAGAAAGAGACCAGTGTAATGGTTAAGAGTAAAAATTCCACTTAGAACTGTTATATTTGAAGGAAATGTACTCATTTTAACAGGTTTAATAGAAAATATCTAAATTGAGTGAGTAGAGTCAGCCCCTCACTGATCCTTGTGAATAAATTTTTCTTACAGAAGGTATGTAATATGTGTCACTGGAGGTGACTTTCACTAGACCACAATAGGGAGGATAATATGATGCTAGAGGTTTCTTTTCATTGTTCCCACCTCCAGATTTGTGGTCTGCTAGCAGAAATTCTCTGAGAGATAATCAATCTTATTAACATTTTTTTCTTCCAAAAAATGAAATGGGCTGGAACATAATTGTACAATTTACCAGGTAGAAACACATAAAATAAATAGAAAAGTTCTTAACACAGTGGACCATAGTTTTGATGGAGAGATATACAAAAATATTTCTCTGAAGTCAGAGTAAAATATCTTTCCCTTTCAGAGAAAAAAATATATACTTTTCAATACCACAAAGCTATCAGAGGCATACAAACAACATCAGTCTATATGAAAAAGAGTCCAAAAGACAACTGATAGATTGGCCCCTCCTGTTACATGTTACTTTCCTCCATCTTTGAGAAAATTTCCACACTTGGGGAAAATAATGTTTTTGAAATTTCATTATACTAAGCCTCTCTCTCATATACTCTTTTATATCATTAAGCTATTCATCTGTAATAGAGTTCCTTTCTTAGAAAAGTCAGCCACAGTAATTACAAAAGATATTCTAATTAATGGTACAGTCTACTGCAGAGGAGAATGGAAAATTCTTGGGAGTATTTTCTCTCCACCATAGGCTATTTCTCACTAATGCAGTTAAAGGCCTAATCTTTTTCTGCTTCCCAATCATAGTTCAGTTCTTTACACACTCTGTTGAAGCTTAGTAAACCAATACTTTTTGCAAACAATTTCATTTTCTTCCCCCCCTCCCACCCCCTTCTCTCCCCTTACTTCCTGTCTCTCTCTATCTCTATTTCCATCTATATCTCTCTCTATATCTATCTCTCTATATATATATCTATACCTATATCACCTACATCTGTATCTATATCTAATCTATATCTCCATTCTTCTTTCCAAAACACAGATCTACATGCTTCAACGTCAAAGAATTCACTATGATAGTTCACAGAATGTGATTGTGTGGGTGGGGGAAACTGCCTCCAGTTCTGTACTTGTCCCTGCATTGTTAAAAGATAAACAAGAAGGCGTATAAAATTTTAAGAGTTTGAACAAAAATTATGCTAAAATCCTAAACAAAATATTAGTAAACAGGATCTAGCAATACATTAGAAAAATCATATACCATGACCAAGTGGAATTTATTATCAGGATTCAAGGTTGGTACATATCCACAAATCAATAAACATGACATATCACATAAACAAAATGAAGGATAAAAACCACATGATCATGAGATCCAAGATGGCAGAGGACTAAGTAGAAGCTACATGAGGATTCTCCAAGGACCAATATGCAATTACAATTAAATTGCAGAGAAATCCTGAACACTAGCTAGAGACAAGCCTATACCACAGACAGATAGAAGAATCCACTTTACCACAACGTGACTAGTAGGAAGTGTGGAGGAGGTGCAAGAAGGTTGGCTGGGCTCTCACGCACAGCAGCTAAAATTCTGGAGGGATATTTCAGTGGCTGGGGGGTACCCCGTATAATGCGGTGTCTAAACCTTAAGCTGGGCTCCACAGTCTACAGTACCAGAGCCAGAAAGGAACCCAGATGACATCCAGATATGAAAACCAGAGGGGAGGCCATTTTTTCACTTCTGGCCAAGATGGAAGCATAAGTGGAAACACTGTGCCTCTTTGCACAACCAGAATTAAGGACAACAAAGATTTAGAAAAAATAACACAACCAGAACAGACAGAAAATTGAACTATGGAAGTCCAACAACCATTCAACCAGACCAGTAAGAGGGGTGGAGTCGTCGGTCAGCAGAGAGGGAACACGGCAGGAAAAGGCAATGGCTGCCAGACCCAGGAGCACAGGCGGCTGCAGGACTAGCAGACCCCGGACGTGGGGAAGAAATGAGCAGAGCATGCAGGGTGGTTGGCTGACCGAGGTCACACATTCACGCATGGATGAACTAGGCAAAAACGAACAGTGAGACATCCAGGGCCCCAACGATGGGAAGTAAAGCCTAAAAACACCAATTGAAAAGATGCTGGGAGAGACTCCCAGCCTCACAGGATAGGTCATTGGAGAGACCCACAGGGTCCTGGAGCATGCATTGGACTGCCCACCTGAGAACCAGTGCCAGGGGGGCCCAGTTTGATTGTGGGAGGCAGCAGAGGGGATGCAAATCCAAGAGAGCATGGAACATGTGCCAGTGGTCCCTCTCTGACCCCGCCCCCCACAGACAGCATCACACTCCAGTGACTGGGTTGCCCTGCCCTGGTGAACACCTAAGGCTCTGTCACCCATGCATAACAGGTACCACCTGACCAAAAATGACTCAAACAGAAGAACAACTCAAAGCCCCAGAGCCAATACTTTTAAGTGACCAAGAGATAGCCAACCTACCAGATACACAGTTCAAAACACTGGTAATCAGGAAGCTCACAGAAGTGGTTGAATTTGGTCACAAATTAGATGAAAAAATGAAGGCTACACTAAGTGAAGTGAAGGAAAATGCACAGAAAACCAATAGTGATGGAAAGAAAATGGACTCAGAACAATGGAGTGGACCAGAAGGAAGAAAGAAACAACCAAACAGAAAAAAGAGAAAAAACAAGAATTCAAAAAAATGAGGAGAGGCTTAGGATCCTCCAGGACATCTTTAAACATTCCAACATCTGAATTATAGGAGTACCAGAAGGGGAAGAGGAAGAGCAACAAGTGGAAAATTTATTTGAATGAATAATAAAGGAGAACTTCCC
>PVKM010014690.1:0-28718 GCA_004027735.1 Carollia perspicillata | reverse complement strand
ACAACCTCATTGAAATAATGAATGAAGCATGAGCCATGTGCCAGTTTTTGAGGTGCAGGATCCCAGGTCTGCCTGATATTCGGGCTATTTGGTCCCTTGCATCTGACCTCAGCCTAGGTTTGCACAGCAAGTATGCAGAGTGAAGTAAACAAAGAGAAGTAATAAGCAAAACTAGCCTTTGAATTCCACAGCAAGTTTAAGTCTTTTTCAAAGTCTTTAAATTAAAAACTCAGAAGCTTTTTTGAATGGGAAAGTGGATTTTGTTTCTGTTTTTAACGGTTCTGATAGGGGACTCAAGACTTGGAAAATTTTAGCTTAAAGTAAAAAGTTATAAGTCTAGCAAGTAATGTGTATGTTAAAGCTTTTGTTTCAGAAACTACAGATAAGGCCCATCCCAGCTCCTGTGAAAACAGCAGGCCTCCTGGGGCACTGGCTAGAGATGACTGCCTGGGGACATCCAGACCTTTGTTCCAGGGAGAGCAGAGGACCACCCTCCCCTGGGAACAGCTAACTGCCCAGAACAGGAATGCTGCATTTTCACTCACCTAATCCTCCCTGAATTTCAAAGCCCTCACCACACCTTGTTTATCCACCCACCACCCACCTTATAAAAGGTCTGGCCTGGAAAGAAAAGACCAGATAGTTTGATAGGGTATGAACCCGCCATCTTCTCAGATCGCCGGCCATCTGAATAAAGCACCCATAAAAGATTCAATCGCTGTCATTGCTTATTGGATTTGGTAGTGACAGGCAGCCTGAATGCCGGTGTCTTTTCCAGTTATAGTTCTAGAATCCAGAACATGTGTATCATCCAAGTCTACACAGAAGAACACAATACCAAATATTGCACAAGAAGTTTTTTTTTTAACTCTAAAGGAATATAGTTGGTGAGAAAACACAAACTTCAAGAACACAGCTAGAAGTTAAAGGCGGCTGTTGAAACAGGGTGCAGCCAAGAGGGGCACCCCAAATAGGAATTTGGAATGGGGTCCAGAACTCAAAGTGTCCAGGAAATATTAGAAAGTTACATAGGATGTCCTCACCCCTTCCCCCCACAGGTGTGAGTTGGGGGAAGGGACACATGGAGCAGGAACATGCAGAGCTGTTTTGTACAGCAACAGCTTTGCAGCTAACCTCTGGCATGGCTATTTAACATATCTATAACCTTTAACAGGTTGCATAGATATGTTAAATGGCTATGGCCATGCTCTGAGCCAGGGGGATGGGGGTGACTTCAACCCAAGGTGTAACTGAGGGGCAGCTCCCCTGGTTACAGTGACTGTGTGAGAGCTTGGAGAAGATTGGCTCCATGACATGGGGCCACACCTGCCCGGACTCACTATGGCAGCCCAGTAAACTTGTAATAATACAGGAATGCTGGCCGGTGTAACTGACTGTAGGAGGAGTCAGAAAAGGGGGTACAGAGGAAGATTGGCACAGGGATTTAAACCCAGACACGAGAGCCACTGGGGGAGAACCACGTGGTTTTGCCAGAGTGCAGACCCCACAGTTTTGGTGGAGAAAGACCTCGCGGCTGTGGCAATAGAGAAAGAACCATGCGGCTTTGGCCAAGGGGAGACCCACATGCTTTTGGCAGAGTGGGGAACCCCGCAGCCTTGGTGGGAGAGAACCATGTGACTTTGCCAGAGTGGGGACCCCCACAGCTTTGATGGGGGGACCCCCATGGCTTTGGCGAGAGTGGGGACCCTGCAGCTTTGGGGTGCTCCTTTTGGCCACATGGCTTAAGAAATAAGAGAGACTTTGCCTAGAAGAAAAGGGGCGCAAGGACTTTAGTTGGTGGGCCATGAGAAGGTGCCACATGGCTTTCGATTAATTGGAGACACAGCTGATAGTGCCGGGAGCCTAAATCACAGATTGCAACTTTTCCTGAGATACTGTACCCCAGATTAGGGCAGGGGGAGAAGGAAGGACTGTGTGCATCTGTGGGTATCTTAAAAGACTTTAATATTTTAATGAAGACATTAGGTCACTACTTTAAGTCTGTATAGCT
This sequence comes from Carollia perspicillata, assembly GCA_004027735.1. Classification (NCBI taxonomy): domain Eukaryota; kingdom Metazoa; phylum Chordata; class Mammalia; order Chiroptera; family Phyllostomidae; genus Carollia; species Carollia perspicillata. The sequence goes on along the minus strand of PVKM010014690.1, from coordinate 26,707 downwards.
TTAAATAAACATTTCCTTTCCTTTTCACAAATCTCTGGCATTGAGAGACATCTTTCCTCTGGTGGCGCACAAGTGAACCTAGTGGGGGGTCCTTTCAGTAATAGAATATCATACCCCCACTTGGCCCTGTTCTGTAACACTGTGAAGCTCAAAGAGGTCACTGATATAAATCCAAGCTTTATATCAGAGATGTTGCCTAGTTTCTACTTTTGGTTGTCCAAGTATTTTTGAATATTTTATTTTTCCATGAAAAATTTTGGGGAGACTGTAAGTCTCATAATTGAACATCCATATTCAACTGGTGCTTGAGTAAAAATTGCAGAGTGAAATGTATAGAATGAGGATGATAAATTCCCCCCCAAATTTTGACATACAGCTTCACAAACCAGAGTAAATGCAGAGCAGGGGAAATACAAATGAAATCTATGTAAGCATGCAATAATTAAACTTATAAAAGCCATAGATAAAAGAAAACTGTTGAAAGCATTTAGAGAAAACAAGATACGTTATATATAAAAGAACAATGTACAAAAGACATGTAACTTCACATCCGAGACAAAGGAAGGATGGAACCCAGAAGACTAGGGAATGGCACTTCTAAATTGCTGAAAGCAAAACCGAAACCTGTTAACCCAGAACTCAATAACCTGTGAAGGTAACGTTAAAAAATGTGAGTAGAACGACATTATCACAACATTGGAAGCTGAGAGAATGTTTCTACCAGCAGAATCATACCAGATATTCTTGAAGTATATTCTCCCGGCTAAAGTGAAATGACCCCAGATACAAACTGGGGTCGACAGGAAGGAAAGAGGAACACAACAGGTGGTAATGAAATGGGTAAATATAAAATGCTACGTTTTGTTCCTCTAATCTCATAATTTCCATTAGAGACAACTGATAGTTTATTGCACTGTGAGAAAAAAGATGATGGGCTGAAAAAATGATGCCATATTTTCCTAAAGTCATTAAATTTGTGAGGCAGGGAGTAGGAACTGAGAATGGGAAGCCTTGGGTCTGCAGTTAGCAGTGGAAATCAGGAAATGGAAAGCATGAAGTGCATAGTGAAAAGTATGGAACGTGAAATGGTACAATCCAGATTCTCAACGAACTTTGGTAAGTTCACAGTGCTCATCGCTAGTCCTAGGGCAAGACTAAGGTAGGTAAGAACACAGTACAGAAAATGAAATAAATAGTAAAAAGAAAAAAAAAAGATTTTTGCAATGACAAGGAAAAGATGGATAGAGGGAAAAATATAAAACAAAACAAAATGTGTAGGCAAACCAACCATATCAATAATTGCATAACTGTGAAAGCCTAAAGATTTTTATGAAAAAGATAAAGGATGTCAATGGATTAAAAAAAGCAATACTCTGTCTGTAAGAAATGTATTTTAAGCTTGAAAACACGAAGAGGTTAAAAGTGAAAAACTGCAAAAAATAATCTGAGGCAAAGAGTAAACATAAAAAATGGTTACATTTTCAGAAACAAAGCAGTCTGCGAGACAAAGTATTCAAAAAGATAAAGAGGGGACGTTTCATAACATACAAACAGCCATTCACTTGGAAGACACAGCAATCATAAATATGTATGAATCTAAAAACAGCTTCAAAATTCCTGAATACAAACATCATAAAATTAAAATAAGAAGGAGACAAATTTACAATTATAATTTTACATTTCAACATTCCTCTCTCACTAACTAGTCAAATAAAGAGACAATCAGTAGGTATGTAGACTACGAAAAATACTCTCAAGTAAATTTGCCTAACTGGATTTTTTCCTTGTCAATTTTATTGAGCACTAACTAATTTAAATAAACTGCCTCCATGTAAAGTGCACAGTGTGGGGAGTTTTGATAAGTGCAGATACATGAAGCCATTGCCACAATCAAGATACAGAACACGCCCATCCCCGCTGGAGGTTCACTGAGCCCTCTGCAGCCCCACTCGCTTTGCCCCAGGAACCAAAACAACTGATCTGCTTTTCGTTGCTGTAAGGTAGATTGCCTTCCATATCAATGCAAGTAACTCGTGTGTGTGCCTGCATGTTTATTTTTGCATGACTGCAAGTGTATGGATTTTTTCATATATCCTGATGTGTTAAATCTGTTAGATGTATTATTAATTTGGTGCACAAATTAGTCCACTCGGGGCAGTGGGGGCTCCTTGACATCGACTATTCTGTCATTTTGACGCCGTTGCCATAGTCTTCAACAGCTTACTTACTTTCTGCCATGGCAGGTATTCCAGGCTCTTGTATATTTTTTCTTCTAGATCTATTCTGGTTTCTTATGGTGTGAAATGATTTTTAGACACTAAAAATTGAGTTGCGGGGCTCATTTTTACAAAGTTATTGTTTTTAGGCCCCGCCACTGACCAGAATGGGAAATACACATTATTTTGTAAAGAGAAAATATAGCATGAGTTTACATGGATATTTACATGTTAAATTTTAAGGCTCCAAAAAGATAGGCTTAATTGATTTGCAACATAGCTGATTCAATAAGGAAAGGAAAATATACTATTTTCAACAAATCATTCAGAACCAACTGGATAGTCATAAAAAAAATAAACCTTTACCTCTACCTCTCAACAGGTCATGAAAACCATAAAAATTTTAAAAGATTTATAGATGTAAGTGCAAAAGATAAAAGTATAACATTGTCATAAAAATGGGAAAATAAAACTTTTAGGTAGGCAAAAGTTTCTTAAGACATCTAAGCGTTAATCATAAAATATTGGTAAGTTGGACTTCATCAAAATTAAAACCTCCTGCTCTTTGACATATTTTAACAAAATGCAGTCAAATCAGAGACTTAGAGAAGATATTTTTCACACATGTATCTGACGTAGAAATCATGTGCATAACATAGGAAAAGATCAACAACACAGAAATGCACAGAAGACTTGGATGGACACAACAGAAAGAAGGTGCACAAACTGTTCACTGAGCACACGAAGAGATGGTCAAGAGCAGGAGCTGTCAAAGTTTTCCTGTAAAGAGCCAGATAGTAAATCCTTCGTGTTTTGCAGGCCATACAGTTTCTGTTACAACTACTAGCCTGCCATCGTCTAGCTGTAGATAATGCATAAATGGATAAGTATGGTTGTGTTCTGTTCAAATTTTATTTATGGATCTGAAATTCAAATTTCTTATCATTTCAAGTATCACGAAATTAATTTTTAAAATATTTAACTAGTTAAATATATAAAAACCACTCTTAGCTCAACAGGCCATATGGCAACAGGTGTCAGGCTGGCTTTGGCCAGCGACAGGACTGGGATTAAAGGCATGTGGCCTGTGCAGTGTCATGGGGTCCCGCGTTGAGCAAGGCATCTTGCTTTGTTTAAAGTGTTGCTATTGCCATTTTGAATTCTTACTACCTTTTGAATAAACGGCTCTGTAATTTTCCTCTCCGCTAAGGTCTGCGAACTATGCAGCTGGTGCTGCCTGTGGACGTGGTTTGCAGATCCCCGCTCCGCAAGTCATTCATTAGTCACAAAGTAAAGGAGAAGTGCAGCCACAATCAAAAGCTCATTTCACACGCGCTAGAGTGGCTGAAATTTGAAAACACTGACCACACTAAACATGGGAGAACATGTAAAGAAACGAAAACTTTCACATATTGCTGGTGGGAATATAAAATGGTATATAATTGCCCTGGCTGGTGTAGCTCAGTGGATTGAGCACGGGCCTGAGAACCAAAGGATCGCAGTTCGATTCCCAGTCAGGGCACATGCCTGGGTTGCAGGCCAGTTCCCAGCAGGGGACACACGAGAGGCAACCACACATTGATATTTCTCTCCCTCTCTCCTTCCCTTCCCCTCTAAAGATAAATAAATAAAATCTTAAAAAAAATTTAAAATGGTATATAATCGCTTTGGAAACTATTTGGTGGCTTCTTAAAAGTTAAATATGTAGTAATCATATAACCCAGGAGTCTTACTCTTAGATATTACCAAGAGAAATAAAAACATACCCACAACATGACTTCCATAGATATGGGCATCAATGGGTTAATGGATAAACAAAGTGTGGTGTGGTCCTACAGTAGCATCTTATTCAGCAATGAAAAGAATGTTTATATAAAGCCACTATATGCCTTAAACATGCTGTTGCGTGAAAGAGGCCATTCACAAAGACACACAGAGGGTGTGAGTCCTACCACTTCAGAGTCTGGAAGCGGCAACGGCAGTCCTTTGGGTCGGAAATCTGGGCAGTCAGGACTTGAGGGAGGGAGAAGCGAGGGAGTTTGTGGGTGATAGAAACGCTCTGTATCTTCAGAAGGCAGTGGTTGCACCATTTATCCATTAGTCTCCTCTCATTGTTTGCGTTGAGCAAGGCTCCCTGTGCTGAGCAGCATCAGAGGGATGAACTTGGCGGGACTGACATGGTCATGGATTCCCACTCAGCACAAAGTGTTCATTAACTGCTGAAGCTTTTGAGGTCCTGTATTTGTCACATTTAGCTTTCACTTTCTTTTTTGGATATTAGCTGATAAATCCATCTGCCGTAATTTCTCATTCTACTTGTTTTTCACTTCTATCTGCTGTGGATTTGGATATCAGTAAACTTTATTTTGAGATCTCAGTGCAGATTAAGGAAGTAGACCCTGCAGCAAGGGACAGAAATGTCCTTCTAAGTAAAACGAAAAGACTTGGACATATCTTTTCACTTGCCAGAGATCATTTCCTTTCCCTGTCCTAAAATTTCAAGTTAAAAAAAAAATCCAAATTCTCTCCTCTGAAAATTGAATAGCTGTGACTCTCCAAATTACAGGTTACACCTTGGTGGCAAGAAAATACTAGATAGCTGGAATATCAAAAGGAGACGCTTCCATTCCTGCCAGGTCTGGGGGTGAGGGTCATTTGCACTGAAAAATGGTGTTTGCAGTTTTTATGGTGATGTTCAGTCCAATTTCAGAGACTGGAGTTAGGAGAGGTTGCTTTCTTGGGAAAGAGCTGTTCTTTCTTCAAGGATGTGTGAGATAAGCTTTTTGTTAATGAGATGGAAAAGTGTGTCCATGGCCCTGGGAGGAGCTGAGTCATTTTACAGCTCGCAAGAATTTTGTTGTTGTAATGAAGTCCCTGGTAAGGGTCAATCTGCCTAGGGGAACATCAAAACGTTTGAAGGCCTCGCTGCCTCTAGGACACTTTCAAATTAGCGCCCAATTACCTGGAGGATGTGGTTTTCATGCAACTAACATGCATTTCTGGGAAGGTGGTACCTAGACTCCTAAGAGGGCAGGCTCTTTACCTGAAGGAGCAGATATTTACTGAGGAGGAAAAGAGGGAAGCAAAAACAGAAAGGAGGGAGGGAGGAAGAAAGGGAAAGAGGTAGGGAGGGAGGGAGGACACAAGAAGGAATCAAGAAATTTCCCATTGTCTCACATCCCAAGCACTTCCTAGACTTGTTTGAATATTTTAAAAGGCAATCTAATCCTCTCAATAACCTTTTTGTTCAAATGTAACTAACTTCTTTTTAACAACTAAAACAAAATGCAAACAAAAGTGGTTAACTCGTGGTAAAGGGTAGAGAGGCCACACGAGCTGGTGGGGGCCGGGGTCAGCTCCACACTCACATTCCGGTCCTGCTCTCAGCTTTGGAGCAAGGGGAGTTCTGTCTCTCTGCTTCCCGCCGCAGCACACAGCCCGTGGGGCAACAGATGTTACCATCTGAGCTGGATCTAACAACCTCATTAACGGAGTCTGTATTTCTCTCCGCTCACTTCGCGTGGAACTCAGCAGCAGCGACATTTCCTATTTTCCTCCAGACACGCTTTTATGCAATCTTTTTCTAGGGCTAACACATAAAAGAAAATGGGTGATGTGAGATGCCTGGAACTGTTCATCATTACAGCTCGTCGTTATTGACATAAGGCACGCTATTGTCTGCCTCAGCTGTAAACTTCCCAGTGATCTCCTTTTCCTTCTTTAATACAATTTGACAAACTCTGCATCATGAGTCAACCTCCATTTCATCTCTGCTACCAGGAGACATCTTACTGCTCCTTGTGCTATATTCTCAAGGATGGCCTCCCACCGAAAGTGCTCCATGACTGCCAAGGAAATAGTTAACATGAATGCATTGAACATTCTGTTTTCCCTTTAATAAGGTCAGAGGCTCCAGAAAACCTCCGTCCTGAAAAAATGGCCTTTAACTCTCAGAAAGAATCAACACTGTGTCCTGAAACTCCCGATGGCTATCGAATGTGCTCCATTCGTGCCGAACAGTGTGATACCTCCCGCTCTGCTCTACCATGAGCTCTGCTCTCCTCTCTCTGGGCAACTGCTATTCTTTAAGTTCCCAGTGGTCCTTTTCTTGCTAAATACAAAATACCTGTCTGAGTCCCCCCTTCATTGGAGTCTCTGCTGATGACCCTCTTCTTCCTGGCACTGTCTCACAGGGCTCCTAGCAGGAACTTGCCCCTGACGCCTCCCACCTTCTAGATGATTCCTCCCACCACTCCCCCTCCCCCATTCCTAGGCCTTTTAAGTTGATATTCTCCAGGTTCTTCCCATAAGGGCTCTTTAATTGCATTATCTATAGAATTACCCATCTAGCCCCCAGATGGGAAGAATAACCCACGTGCTGGTAATGTCCAAATGGACTTTTCCGCACACGATTGCCACCCTTTCGCCCCTCAATTCCAGCAGGTTGAAACGTGTAACTGAATTTGTCAATCCCCTCAAAACCACTACCTTTTCTCAATCTCGGGGGATGTCTCTGTCATCCACATTGTTTCCAAAACTAGAAACCTGGGAGCCATGCTACACTCTCCTTCTCTCTTATCCCTTCTCCTTAAAGGTTCTGTCAATTCAACTTCCTAAATATGTTCAAGAGCTAACCTCTTCAAGCTTCAGTGTCTACCAAATCCATTATGAAAATGTCAGGTGAACTGGGTCTCTAAGTTATCCACTTGGCCACCCTGGGGAATTACTTTATTTGCAAATCTGCTGTATAAACACTTTACTGCTTCTTCATAACCAATAGAATAAACTGTAAGCATAACACAGTGTACAGAAATCTCTACTACCTGCCCCCAGCCTGCCTCTGTGGCTCCAGCCTCATCCACAATCTGCTTCTCATCCCATGAAGCTGTTATTTCAGGTTGACCTCATCTGGTTGTTTGGAGTCGTGTTTGTAGTAGTCTTAACTCAATGAAACGAATTAGGTGGAGTTAATCCTGGCCACTGTCATTGAGATTAATCAGTGTCTAAAGTAGTGGTGAACTCATGGAAATATGACCCAGAAACAAAAATGCTATGAAAATGAAAGAGGGATGGATCTTGTTGAGAGACAAATAGCTTAGATTTAGTAAGTCCTGTGTGCAGTGATACTGACAAGTTTCGATGTGGCCTACATTTCAAGTTTGCTTTTAAAGCAACGGCAGGCCTTCCCAGGGCAAAGCTCAGGCAGGTTTCCTTAGAGACCAGGATAAAACACTGAGGTTTTCTAAGCTCAGGGTTTCTTTGCTATAACGTACCCCTTGCCTGTGCAAGCATCTCTCAGCCCTTTTCTCATCACCATTCCAGAACTGGGACTTGGAAACTGGTCAAGAAGAATATGACGCTCTGGCTACTGATGTTGCTGTGAGTAATTCACCAGCCTTTGTCCCTGACCCGGGAGTCTCGTACCTCCCAAAGCTGCCACGAAACTATAACAGGACAACTTGTTAATTTACGAGCAGTACAAAAATCTCAGACTCCTGGAAGTTCCAGGCAGTTTAAAAAATCTCATACCAATCATAGTTTTTGACAAAAATATTTAAAGAAAACATTTGTTTGAAGGTTTTGGAGCACGACTAAGATAGAACATTTTTAGGTCCCCGATATGAGAGAGGAAGGAAAGCTTGAGAAATGGCACCGATCTTGTAATATTTTTCTCACTGGGATGGTTTTGATCCAATTGCCCTAGTTCAGCACCTTGGGGAAAATCAGAGTAAGACTGATTTCTCTTCAGCACGGTAGTACAACCGGTCTTTGAAGATATCCTCCATGCATGTTGTTGGCCTTCTTTTCTGTTGATTAAACATTTCCCTTCCTTCTACAGCCCTTCACGAGAAATGACTTGGCCTCCATTCTGTGTCCTGGTTGTATCTTCCTGGAGTGAGTTCCACTTTGTTGATATCCTGCACAGAAAGTGGCACTCAGAAATGAGGGCGGTTCTTCTAGTGAAATAATTAGTGCTTTGGTAATTATAACAAGGATAATAACAATGATTATAACAATTATAACCAGTGAAATGAAAAACGTAATAAGTTTTGCTATAAGTATATAACAAATATTATATAACAATAAACAATGTTATCATCAATGTGTGTTTATCTACTTTTATGCCTGCTTTTCTTCCTTCCTTGCTTCCTTGCTTCGTTGCTTCATTCTTTCCTTCTTCTTTCCTCCCTTCTTCCCTATCAATATATATTGGATTGAATAAGCACCCTCCCAAAATTCGTGTTCACCTGGAACCTTAGAACGTGATCTCATTTGGAAATAGGGTCTTTGCAGATGTAATTAGTTAATTCAGATCATCCTGGATTAGGATGGGCTCCAAACCCAATGACTGGTGTCCTTACAAAAGGCCATGTGAACATGTATATGAACAAGGAGGCTGCTGTGTGATGACAAAGCCAGAGATGGAGCGACACATCTGCAAGCCAAGGACGCCAAGGATTGCCCACCACCATCAGAAGCCAGGGAGAGACAAGGAGGGTCTCCTCTCTAGAGCCCTGGGGGAGAACATGGTCCTGCCAACGTTTCATTTAGAACTCCTACCCTCCAGAACTTTGAGGGAACACGTTTTCTTATTTTAAACCACCTAGTTGATGGTAATTAGTTGCAGCAGACCTAAGAAACTCATATGCTTTCTACCTATATTTGGTTTATGTTGCTACTGTAAGAAACTACAGCAAATGGGTGCCTCAAAACAACACAGACTGATTTTCTCATAGTCCTGGAGGTCAGAAGTCCAAATGGGGTGGGCAGGGCTGTTTTCCCTCTGGCTACAGAAAAATCCCTGCCTCACTTTTTCTAACTCCTTGAACCTGCCTCATCCCCTAAATGATGACCTTCCCTGCATCACGGTGACCTCTGCTTCTTTCATCACATCCGCTTCTCTGCCTCAGAGTCACACTGGGCCAGCCCAGGGCGATCCAGGCTCTTTCCACATCTGCAAAGCCCCGTTTGCCGCCTCAGGTCACATATTCACAGTTTCTGGGGATTAAACGTGACATCTTTGGGGGGCTATCTCTATCTTACCTATCTGTCTATCTATCTATCTATCTATCTATCTATCTATCTATCTATCTATCTAGTTATTACATACATATTTATGATAATGGGTATGAAAAATAGGAAGAGCGTGCCCCACAATGTCAAAGTAATTGTTTCTGTAAGATAAGTTTTTTAAAAAATGTATAACTAGTAAATACATACAATGTATGTTGTGTCATTTTGTATGTCATATTAAATAATGTTATGCAAGCATTTCGAATACTAGTCACAATGTTGACCTCACGCCATAAAGAATAATCTACATTCTCCCTGCACTTCCAATTCCACTTGAATAATTATTTTAAGATTTGCTTTATTCTCACACAAGAGAGGAGGGAAGGGAGAGAGAGAGAACATTAAGCCCACAACCTGGGCATGTGCCCTGACTGGGAATCGAGCTGGCAACCTTTAGATTGTGGGATGACGCTTCAACCAAGTAAACCAATTTCAGGCTCAGTCAGGGACTTCAACTTTGGACGTGATCTCTGGGCCATGGGTTAGGAGACCAGCTTTCCAGTCAGAAAGCTCTGCAGTTCCCTTTGATTCAATGCCATTGAATAGATTTTTACTTTGACCAGACAGCTGGTTTCCCCTTTACGTGTTTCACAAGTGTGCTGTTCTCTGCCTGATGTCAAACACAGCTCTTCTAGATACATGCTGGGGTTGCAGAGACGGGTAACACATTATTCCCACCCTCTATGAGCACACGGGCTCGCTGGGGAGATGGTTGGAGAGCAAAGACGTTGTGAGTCCTGCAGTAGATGGAGGCCTACCTGGCTGTTAACAGAAGCCGATAGGACTCAGTGAGAGCATGTCAGGCTCCTGAAGGAATTTCAGTGATGACTCTTGTGATGTTAGCTTTGTTTGAAAGGAAAACAAAACTAAACATTTTGGAAGACATAAACACATTCCTACAGCCATAGTGAATACTCTTTCCTGGAAATGAAAAAGTCTCAGGAGATCTCACAAGGTGCAAGCCGAACACACAGGTCTGCATAAACCCCAGCCTAGGCTAGTGCCTCCAAGCTGGGGTGTGCCGAGGCTCTCCTTCTCCCAGACCTCTGTGCGCCTCCTTCCTGTGCCTGTGAGCAAGGAGCACTCAGTTCACAACCTGTCTGCAGGGAAGGAGCCGGTGGGCTGAAAGGTCAGGTCCTATGCTTATTTCATAGCACCCCATGGGGTTTGCCTCTCAGAGGAGAGGTTATGCAAGAGTGATGGCCGGGATTACAAACCATCCTAAAAATTGTAGGTCACTCGCTTCACCGAGCACCTCTCCACCCTTGGGGTTCCTCTCTGCTGCTGGGAAGGCGAGATGGTCCCTGGCGCAGGAGCCACTAGGCATGCAGAAGGAAGTGACCCATGAATTCTAAATCTTTGTAACCATGCTGTGAGTCAGTTGAAGATTCAGAAAAATACTCAGCTATTCTTTTTATTTCCGTTGGGCAGCATCACAGTGAAGCCGGGAGCCAGATTGTCTGGGTTCAAATCCTGAGTTTGGCATGTTCCTTAATCTCTTCATTCTTTGGTTCAAACATAGAACAGCAATAGACTTGCTAAAAGGATTAGATTATGAAATGCATGTGATTAGCAAAATGTTTGGCAAAAAGTAAAACTCTAATATGTGCGATCTATTATGAACTTTGTTTCTTTCAGTCCTTTATTCATTTGATCATAGCTTTACATCAAAGAGAATATTTTCAAGCTCAGAGTCCAGGTTTTCCAAGAACACACAGTTCAGTAGGATGATAGGGCACATGCCCTCGAAGGAGTGATGGTACACAGAGGTCATTTTAAAAGGAAGAAACTGAGCCAGATGGGGTGAAGTGACTTCCCACGCTTGAATACACCTTCCAATTCTATCTTCTTTTTGATTCCAGGGTTATAGTCAAATGCTGATACCACAGACAACAGAGATTACAGGACCCCAGAAAATGGAAGGACCAGGATAGTGGTGGAAGGCAGAGGTGCAGCTGGCAGGTCTGAGTAGGAAAGGGTGTGGGAAACAGTTTCAATGGCTCTAAAATGGTCCTGGTATGCTCCAATGTAATGTCAATTTCGTGAGGACATACTTTGTAAAGTATGTTCTTCTAGGCGTTGCAGATAGGAACTGTATAAATAAATATATTCACATGTTTCTATACAGAGCTAGAGAAACAAAGAGATTTGCTGTATGCTTTCCATTGTCTTTGTTGTTGTTCCCTCTGGGGGAGGGTGTGTATGTGCGCATTTCCTTCAGAAAGTTTAACAAGTTTATAAGGTGTTCTTAGGTCTTTGTGGTTACCACAGCAACCACAAATAATAGGCATAAACCTGTATTTCTTGAGGTATTTACTTTTATCAATATGCTGTATTTTTGTCTTGAAAAATGAGAAAATCAGTGCAATTGTGTTTCTTCTTAATTTCCTAATTAAGAACATTAATCTCCTAATTTCTGTTAAGTGCATTGTCTTATAGCTTTAGGATTTATAATGTTTATGTCTCTTTCTGTAACCATAATACCCATATTGTTTTTAGCCTTAGTACTTCATTTAAATGTAATTAACAGTTTGTCTATATAAATCCCATCAGATTTCTGAGCTCTTTTGTTCGAGTGCTCCTTAAAATTCAATGACTTTGCCAGGATATTTCTTGGCATCATAGTTCCTCACCAGTTTTCTGAAAGAACATTGCCCTTTCAAATTTCACATACATGTTTTCTATATTTCAGGAAGGTGTTTCTATTAGATATTTAAATACAATTTCTGCTTCATTTACTTTATTCCTTATAGAAATGAAAAGAAAATCAATCATGTGGAAGTTTGGCATCCTTTGTCTCTTTTAATGTAGGTATCATTTTCTTTCTAATAATGCTGATCTCTTTGTAATTTTCCAACCACTTTTACATGCTTTTGTTCTCAGGCTTATGCCCTCCCATTTTAACTCGGGTTTAAGCTGTTCTATTCTTGGTGCTTTTGAGTTGGTTTTTATTTCTGTATTGGATTTCATCATTGTCTTATCTTTCCCCTAAAGTGTGGAGTTAAATTTTACCACCTTCTGTGATCTTGCATTTCTTATTCTTTTTCTCTTGGGTAAATATCTAAGAGTTGACTATCTGGAAACAGAGTATGGGAAGAGTCACCATTTAGGATAACAAAGCATTTTTTTCAAAATGGTCCTGCCTAATCACGCATTCCAGGATGATGTACAGGAGATCAGTTTGATCCATGTCACCTTGAACATTTGGATTATATAATATTTCTTTCAAATTGAATAGCACTATGTGTTCTCCTTAGATCTTTAATTAATTCATTGGAAACTGATTTTTGCACATGACATGAGATAGTCCGTTTATCCTGCACTTGAGTAAATATTTTTTATCAGCCCCATACACATGTATTAATTAGACCCTCTTTTTCACACAGATCTATCATACATATCAGGGCTCAATATCAGGTTCATCCACCCAGCCGTCTACCTCTACGCTGACACCACAGTCTTAATTACTTTAGCTTCACAAAAAGATCTAATATCAGATGGATGTAGCTTTAATTTTCCTTCTTCTTTTCCTCCTCCTCTTTCATGACTTCCTTTTTCTTTCTAAATATCTTGGCTATTCTTAGTTCTTTGCTTTCTCATATGTATTTTAGAATGTCCAGCTTGGAAATTTCTAGCCAGAACAAAAAAAAATATATAGGCTTTCAGTTGTAGTTTCAGTTATTAATTAGAATTGTTACCTTCTTATTCATGAACTTTGAATCTATATTAATATCTTTTGGTTCTCTTTAACATAGTCAGTGAAGTTTATAATTTCTTTGGCATTCAGATCTTATACTTATTAGGTTTATTTCTAGGTACTTTACAGTTTTCATTAAGGTATCAAAACATAAATTTTTAAATTTGTTTCTGTTTTTGTTTTGGGTATATAGAAATTAATTACAGCCGTTTTTTTAAAAATAAAGATTTTAGTTATTTATTTTTAGAGAGAAGGGAAAGCGGAGAGAAAGAGAGGGAGAGAAACATCAGTGTATGCTTGCCTCTCACACACCCCTTACTAGGGACCTAGCCTGCAACCCAGGCATGTGTCCTGACTGGGAATTGAACCAGCGACCCTTTGGTTCACAGGCCAGCACTCAATCCACTGAGCCACACCAGCCAGGTCAATTACAGCAGTTTGCATTGCATTTTTTGAGGTTTTCTATTTTGGTAAAGATAGTTTTTATCTTTTTCTTTCTAATATTTTTACTTTTAATTCATCTCTCTTGTCTTATTGTACTGGCTAAGACTTGCAACGCAATTTTGAATGCAAGTGGAAATGGTGATAATTCTTGCCTTGCTTCTGATGCTAAAGGAAGTCCTTCTGATGTTTCACTATTTAAGACATTATGTGTTTCAAAAATATGAAATTATTAATATCCTTTTATGTGCTTCATTTACTCATGGTTACTTGTTCATTTGTTTCGCTTAAATTTTTACATCTATGCACATAAGTAAATCTAGGTTTATAGATTTTTTTTTATATCCTGTCATTCCCAGGTTTGAAATCATTATTTTTGTTTTAGTTTCTAGATCAGTGACCTCCATTGTCAGCTATTTCTTCCCCAAGGAACATTTGCAGTAGTGTTTTTATTGTCGTGAATTGAGGGTAGATGCTCCCGGCATCTAGTGGGTAGAAACCGGCAATGCTGCTAAACACCCCACATTGCACAGGACTGCCCCCCTCCCAGCTCCACAACAAAAATTAGGGCCATGGTTGGGAAAGTTCTACTCTAGAGCATTTTGAGTAAGACCAGAATGACCAGGCCTTTGAAGTAGTTCATTGAGGTTCTGTGATATTGAGAGAGACAGACAGACAGGTAAAGAGAAAGACAGAGAGAGAGACCGTAAATCCAGGCCAGAGAATCAGAGGAGATATTTTGATGAAGTATTTTCGATTAGCAGATCTAGGGGGACCTGAGTGACCTGGATTAGCATAGAAGTCAGTGAGTCATTCTGCAGAGGGCTTGAGAAGACAACTACGGCTAATTACGTCATAAAGAGAAGCTGGAGTTTAATGATGAAGGGCCTCCAATAACAAACCAAAGGCTGAAATTAATTCTGTGGATCACAGAGGAGAGAACCCCTAGAGTTATTTGTGGAAGGTAGTTGACCGATATGAATTGTGTTCTAGCATAAAATACTCCTGAAGTCTTTCAGATATGTGAGAGGGTAGACTGGGTATCATTTCAAAGTCTGAGATCTTCTTCCAAGCCCCATTTTCCTGACACTCTTGTGCCCTAACCCAGGGTCTGCCCTGATCCTGATCGGGCACTGCAGTGGCAGTTTGTGTTCGATGATTACGATTTGTTCATCCCGTCTGATATTCTCCTAACCCCCCGCCTGCCACTGAGATGGATATGTTTGGTCACGTTTCACAGACGAGAAAGCCAAAATTCTGTGAGCTAGTATGAACCCCTGCTGCCTCCCAGCCCATGTGGGAGAGAGTGAAAATTGGATTTCGCTACCATAAAACAGGGCAGACAGCTGCTGAGCCCTGGGGGACCACACAGGCTGCCAGGATTCTTGCTATCCTCAATCTCAGCCCAGCCGAGCCTACCTTTTTGTTGTGTGTGAGCTCAGCTACGCATGAAATTCAGTCATTTCCGTAGATAAATCTGGTCAGCATGATCAAATTGACCCAAAAAACATAAGAATGAATTTTTTTAATCAATTCTCCTAAGGCAATTAAAAAAGATAACTCCTTCCAAAGTCACTTCAATCAAACAGCCTCACATTACTGCCTTTCTCAGAATGATGATTCATCAGTGAACACTCACATTGGAGGAGGTTGTTGACCAGAGAGGAAGAAATAACAGATACAGTGTGAGACTGAAAAATCCATTTCTTCCTTATAAATCCACTGGGTTTTGATTTATCCAGCTTATGTAACAACAGGGCGATATGACAAACTCTCTGGTTTCTAAGGAGAAGGAAACTCAAGCATCTCTTTTTTTGCATAGCAAGCCCACAGGAACACATGAACACACATGGACATGTGTGTGCATGTATATACATAAATCCTTGTGTGTATACATACACACATATCATGGATACACAAAGTGCACACACTCACATAGTGTTGTGAGATACGGCACAAACAAAACTCATGTACCTGTACACATATGCACATATATATGCTGGTGTGCACGTGTGACATGCATGTAGATGAACGTACATGGAGGTGAGCACAGGCTACAAGTACAACATAAATACACACGGCACCCCTCTGAAGTTCTAAAAGAAGTCAAGGAGGAAAGATGTAACATTAAAAAGGGAGTTGTGTAATACTTTGTGAACAATTGCAAAAGCAGGAATGAACAGATTGCTATAACCTGTTGATATACCAGATTGATATAAGATCTGTTAAACTCGTGAAGAATTCGAGGCAATTTCTCAATCTAATGTTGGCTAAAGAAGTTATCTGCTTGAGAATGCATTACATAACGCTGACACCATTGTGCCAACAGAAGTTGAGGGGCTGGTTAAGACATTGGAGGGAAGAAAGTCCAGGCTGGTGGCCACTGTCTATGAGACCTGCCATTTTAAGACCAGAATTTAGGAAAATCAAGCTTTCAGGAAGAGTTTGCCCATTACTTTATGGAGTACTAAAGTTGCTAGCAGTAGAAGAATATGCAGACACTGATGTGTTTGATTGTTATCTTACCATTCCCATTCTGATGAGTACATGTGGGAGACGGATGGGTGTTAGGGAGTATGATTACCCTTGTACCCCATATTAAAAAGCAGTTTTCAAGTTCTCTACCATCCACCACAGTTTTTAAAGAAGCTTGAGCTTGACAAAACATGCCGAAGAGAGAGAGAGAAGATGGATAGCAGCATACATCTTGACCCTACCGTGTACTCAGGCTTGTTCTCGGAACTCGCCTATGTTATCTCATGATATTGTTGAGATCGAATTTTCATACTCATACAGAGTTCATGTAAAATAGAGTTCAATCTAAACCGAGATAGAGAACTTCAAGTTTGCAACTCTCCTCCCAAACTCTGTATGGACTTTTGAAAGCAAAATGAAAGAGATGGGTTTTTTGACAGTCATTAAAGTAAGCTTTATTTTTAGTTTTTAAAACAAGCAGGCCTTCATTTATAGCACCTTGCAGAGTAAGCTTGAGGTAAGATATATAGGAAACATGTATCTATCTGGCTTATATGTTTAGGAATTTTGAGTTTTAGCTTAAGGCACTATGGAACCCAGTCTTAGCCTATGGAGAATATCTAGGTTCTCAGGAGAAAGACGAAGGCCATAACTGCAGCATGTCTATCCTGATGGGATTCTCACTCCTCACTACTGTCCACAGTTCCAGTTAGTTACAGGCTTCTTTTGGGAGAGGAATGAAATTAATGACAAGTGATTACGGAATTTACTGGCACTTGGGGGTTAATAAAATATTTATGAAAATCTGGTGGGGTGAGAGTTTGAGATATCACCTAGTCTAAAAAGAAGACAAATATGCCAAGTTGCTGATCAAATTTCTTAGGCTTCAACTGGAAAAAGACTTTTACCTTCATTCATGTTAATTCTCGGGACTCTGGGAGCCGGAATGATTGCGTGAAAGAACAGGGGCCCAGTTTAGTCTAACAATTATTCCACAGGAGACACCAAGGAGACTATAATCACCCCAAAATGCTCCCATGGAGCCACGTGGAGCACAGCCATTACAGAGATGGTGTGACAGAAACCAGTCAATTCACAGAGAGACACCAAGTGGGAGAAGAAAACAGAAACAGAAGACTCTGTCCAGCCTGTGAAAAAGTTTGGCACAGTGGCAGAGGGGCAACAGAAGGTATCCCAGGCAATGTTACTCTAGACCAAGGGTATCAAACTCATTTTCACCGGGGGGCCACACCAGCCTGACAGTTGCCATCAAAGGGCTGAAATAATTTTAGGACTGTATAAATGTAACTACTCCTTAACTGTTAAGGAGTTGAAATTACATTCAGCCCTTTGAAGGCAACCGTGAGGCTGGTGTGGCCCCCAGTGAAAATGAGTTTGACACCCCTGCTCCAGACATTCTGGGGACCAGGCAGAAATCTTAGGTAGGCTGGAAAGATTTGCTGGAGGATTTGAGAGTGGAGCAGAGCAGTAGATTGATCAGAGGTAAACAAACCCTAAAATGTTCCTAAAATAGTGAGGGCCCTTTCGGCTGGCCCAGTACCAGTTTGGTTGTATTTGAAAATCCAAAAATAATGACACCTATTGTGCATAAATTATGTACCAATTGTTTGTCAGTCACTGTTAGGTTTGTTTTCATATATGGTACATAATCTTCACAATAACTCTATGAGAACATGTATTATTAGTCACAGGACACATTAAGAACATTATGTTTCACCTGTGGAACAAGCCCAAGATCACGCATCTATGTCTGATTTGTAGACATTAAGAGGACGACAACAGTAGATTCTTTTTTAAAACAGTCAGAGCTGTTTAGCAGTGGAAAGCATTAACTAAAACCTTTGGTCATTGGGAGAATCCCAACAGGTGATGAGCTCGAGCTGGGAGCCTTCTTGTACTGGTAAGATTTTGCAATGAATGACTTAAGATCATTGACAATTTCAAGGTTCTATGGCAATCGAATCTATTAATAAATAGTTCGAAGCAAATTTTTACTTCAGCCTTGGCATGCATATCCCGTAGAAGATGGCTCTTTTCCTCACTGGTGTTTCAAGAGCCATTTCTCAGGAAACTGCTGGTTCATTGCAAATTGTGTTTATAAATTTTATCTCCATAGAGGTTGTGGTAAATTTGTCTGCAGACCTTAAGTCTGGCAGAACTTTATGAGCTGAAACTCTCTGTGTGAGTGTAATTAAAAGACATTTTACAGTTTGGGGTCTAAATGATGGCTTAAAGGCAGAGTGATTTTTTTAAGGTGAAAAATAGAAAGTGCAATTAAAAAAAAAAACTTACTCTTCATCTGATATAAAAGAAATACATGTTAAATTGAAAAACTTTGGGAACACATGAAAGTAAAGAGGTTAAAATACCAATGGCCCTTAAACCCGACACCCACAGTCACATTTAGTAATTCAGCACAGTCCCAACAACTGGGCAAATTCCTTCCTGCTTTTTGTATATGTTTTTTTCTAAAACTGGAGTTCTCAAACTGTTTGACCTCAGAACCACTTCACGTCTTTAGAATTATTGTACATTCCAAAAAAATTTTGTGATGTGTTTTGTTATTGATATTTACTATTGGACATTAAACTTGAAAAAATAAGTATTTGTTGGTTTAAAATTTTGATAATAAACTCATTACATGCTAATTACCACAATGACATATTTTAGTAAAATAGGTTTTTAAACCCCAAAATTTTGTTTAAAATGGCATTGTTTTACAACCCTTTTAAATACCTGACTGAATGGAAAACAGCTGGATTCTCACATCTGCTTTTGTATTCAGTCTGTTTTGATATATTGCTTTGGCTAAAATATATGAAGAAAATGTAGCCCCATGCATATGTGACACTGGACAAAAAAAGAGTATTTTAATAGCTTATTCAGATAATTGTGATATGTCCTATAGCTTCTGGAACACTTCATGGTACATTCATGATAGAAAGAAAGTAAAATGGCAAATACTATGTTAGCATTGTTATAAAAATAGTTTCAACTTCACAAACTCCCTAAAAGAGTTGGGAACTTCCAGTCATCTATGTACTAGATGTTGGCAATCAAACCAGATATGGGAGCAGATAACTCACCAAGTCTTCAACAGCACTGAGTATATTAAACAATCTTTGTTTTGCTATTAGGAAACAATATATATGTGTATATTTTTTAAAATTCTTTGCACACTGATGAGGTTGATTGTTTTTATGCTTATTATTTGTCACTGAATATTTTGTATATGTAAATATTATATACTGGGCTTCCCGACATTAGTGTCCATCATCCAACCCATCACTGTGAAAGGTATTTATAAATCTGATCAAATGCTGCAACAATTTCCCTTAATAACATAATATGTAAGCAGGGCAGTGCATGTATTCATTCGCCAAGGCTGCAGTAACTACACCTCACAGCCCAAATGGCTGACACAACATAAATCTGTCATCTCACAGTTCTGGAGGACAGAAGTCTGAAGTCACAGTGTGGGCAGGATCGCTGTCTTCTGTGGGCTGGGAGGGAGAGTCTGACCTGGGCCTCTCTCCTGGGTGATTTCCTAAAAATCTTCGGCCTCTGCTGGCTTGTAAAAGCATCTCCCTCTTCTCTGTCTTCCTTCTTCATCTTCACAGGGCATTTTCCACGTGTGTATCCAGGTTTTCCTTTTTGTAAAGACACCAGTCATGTTGGATTAAGGGCCCACCCCACCTAAATAATTGCGTATACGATAACATTATTTCCAAGTTAGTTCACACTGTGAGGTACTGGGAGTTAGCAACTCAATGTCAGAATTTTGGAAGGACACCATTCACTTCCTAACAGTGGGACACTAGCTGGGAATGAGTCCTGCATGGAACCGGAAGGACAATGAAGGCCTTAGATCATCAGAGTCAGCTGATGAAACTCTTAAGTCAATCCTCAGTTCACAAGCGCAGTTGAAACTGGCAATGTCAAATCTAATCTTGTCTTTCTGCCCCTGACTACAAAAACATAATAAGTCCCAAACAGTACCTGTCTAAGTCTTCCTCAAGGAGGATTTGGCAAATTGGAGGCAATAGGAGAGACTGACTCATTCCAATTACTCTTTTGAAAATGAAAGAGGTAGGGGAAGTAAACCCGCTGAGGTGCTCAGGGAAAACGTGAAGTGCCTGTCAGAGTGCAGTAATTGTGTGGCAGCCTTTGTGAGCTGGGATGGAGGGCAGGCCTGGAAAGAAGAAAGTCTCAGCAAAGGACAATGTTTCCCCTCACTGAACAGTTTAGAAATAGACTGGGTGATAATGGTGCTTTTGTGTTCCGGCGAGTTTCCACGGAGGAAGAAACGCCCTGATTTGGGAACACGGTCTGCCTCTCCCTGGTCCTCTTCCCTCCTACTCCTCTCTGCCCTCGTCTCTCGTGGCTGTTGCTCTGGTACCAGGGAATTCATGCAAAATCTAGTCAAAGAATTCTCTGGGAGCTGGGGGTATGGGTGTCTGCCATGGAGGGAGATGCCGTTGAGGTTTTAAGGGACCCGCCAAACATAGCGTACTTCTCTGACTGCAAGGCAGAGAACAGGATATTATTTTCATTACTGAAAATAAGCCGATCCTAGAGAATGTGGCTTAGGCATACTAGAATAGTGATCTGTCAATCACCACTGGAAAACTCTAGACCTCCTCACATTGGGTCCTGCGTTGTAAGTTTTATAGCATGGATGAGAAGAGCAGAATGTGTACTGACTGAGCATAGTCGCTTTTCAAGGAGAAAAGAAAGAAGAAGCTATACTTCTCCTTCCTGGTTTCTTCCTCCAAATCGGTAGTTGAATGAAGTTTTTCTTCCTCTCTGGAGGACGAGTGATTAAAGAGAAGGAGAGAGAATGGGAGTGTTCACCTAAAGGGGCTCCCTCCAAAAAGAGGAGGTTATGGTTGGAAAGGTGAGTGTTCTCTGCGTGGTTGGGGGAAGCCATTTTAACAGCTGGCAGACAAAATCCAGAGCCCTCATGCACCTCATTAAATTTGATTTACAGGTAGGGAGGTGGGGAGGGTACAGAGGGGTGAGAGTGTTCAACTGTATATTCAGGGAAAGTCTTACAAAGCAGATGACATTTGATTTTCAGCCTGAAAATAGTAAAAGCATGGGCTTTGGAATGGGGTGAGATATTTGGAAAATTGCAGATCTCTTGTGTAAACCTGGGGTAGTGAGTACAAAAAGATGAGGTTATATAAGTGTCCAGGTGGGCTCAGTCATAGGGACTGTGTTCACCTGAGGTAACCTTGTCAGGTTAGAGATGGGGCAGCCATCGAGGGGTTGGAAGCTTACTGGTTCCAGGAAGTTCTTCTCTGACATTTCAGTGACTCTTAAACCCTGATCTTTAGTTTGTTGCCATCTTTAGCACAGCTTAGCTTTTACTTGGCCATCACTCTAAAGCAGTTTATTTCAGCTGAACTCCTCAGGTCTTATTGGATAGTGCACAGTAAATTCTTTTATAATTCAATTGAATTGCCTGACCCTTTGCTAATACTTGGGTGAGGCTGGGAGAGGCATGAGAAGGATGGAACATGACCCTTAGTTTAAGGACTGCCTTTCATGGTGCAGGCAGACAGGTGTCCACACAAATAAATCTAGAACAAATCCAGGACTGTGCTCTGAAAGAGGGACAAATGAAGGACCGATGCAGCTCAGAGAAAAGAACACCGAATCCTAGTTAAGGAGGACTACACAGCACACACAACCACAGGACTAAGAGGGGACAGTTTTATGTGCCAGACATGGTTGTCACACGCATCTCCATATTTCTTTATGCCTACTCTCAACTCATTCCTTGCAGCACCTAGAATCTGTACAGAGTTACGGGTGTGAGCTGAAGACCAGAGGAGCCTGGAGAAGAGCAGCAGTGGGAAGACGGGGACACCACGCAGTGGTTTACTCATGAGGCCAGATGGGGAGAAGGGCTACGGTCTGAAGCTGTGGGAGTGGTCAGAGCAGGCTACGTGGCTGGTGCTCCTGAAGTGATGATGAGGCGAAGTTGACTCAGGACGTTAGGATGGTAACCACAGCGGGCTGAGAGGTCTGGGCCTAAACCCTGGGGAAATAATCTGTGAAAGACTTCGGCATGGACCAAAAACATTACTGAGTGAACTCGACGGAAAAGTAGGGGTTGTACAGCAAACGCTATGATTTTATTTAGTCCTTGTGCCTTTCTTTGTCTTTGCACTATTAATAAGTTGCTGAAAACTAACTAAAAACAATGCAAATGTTTCTTGTTCGTATACATGCAGATAAATTTTGTCCAGTGGAGAAGACAATTGATGTCTACCTTCTTGGGGGTAAATATATATATATATATATATAATATATATATATATATTTATATATATATAAATATATATATATTATATATATAATCTCTCTCTATATATATATAGATTATATATATATATAATCTTTGGATTCTCCTTTGAACTGGCTGTAACATCTTATTGGTTCCCTCATTAATTAATGAGTTAAGTGAGATCTTTGACACTTGTTAAGTTTGTATTCATATGAGAGTTATAATTTTACATTAAAAAATATATATACAGGGTAGGGCAAGAAATCTGACTGGTCATTTCTTGTCATTTCTTTCTTTCTGGATGCCTAAATGAAGTGATTATTTCCCCTGCATTTCTTTGTAGGGAAAGACAAGTGTGTGAGGGTGAAGCCTGAGGCAAGGATTTTTTGCCTTGACCTTTGCTTTTGAAATGTCAGTTGCTTATTTGACACAAATCATGTGATCTAGCTGTCTTCTGCTCACATCTTACATCCTGCCCAGGCATTTATTACTTGTGTCTAGAGAACATTTCAAAACAAACAGAACACAATGGCCCATTGCGGGGAAAGTCTTAAGTAGAAACATTATTTCCATAAAAAATAAAATCCAAAAGCTCACTGGGTAGAAAGAAATCTTTCTTGGGGACATTCAAACAATGTTCCCATCTGATGCTCGTATCCTGCTGATAGACTTGACTGCCTTTCTTTGTGGCCCAGCATGCCCTGCACAACCTGCTGTCCTAATGGCCATACTTGTTGATGGCCTTTACGTCGTGATTTATCTGTCTCCTTGCTAAGCTGTGAAACCCTAGAGAGAAGACTCCTTTGCTCTCTCCTCAATATCAAGCACAGTAGGAAATATAGGAAGTCTGCATCCCTGCATCGCTGGGCCACTCTCACAATTACAAGTGCCCAGAGCCAGAATCTGCCTCTCTGTACTTTCCACCCTTAGGTTTCAGGTGTGTCTCTCGGAGTTGTACATTACATTTGTTGCCCCTCCAATGTCAAAGTTGAAGAAGTTGCAGATGTGCTGAGATACTGCTGCCCTCCACCTTTGAGGGGCTTGCAGAGGGCCTGGGTCTGCCAGAGTCTCTGAGTCAGACACATCAGGCCACAAAGAGCCCATTTTTTCTGACACCATGACATGAAAAATCTGGGTCTCACTGCATCGTAGCATTTATTCCTTGAGGGTAAACTGCAGGTAAATATTACCGTCACTACTTCACACATGGTGGTCCCTGAGGCAGCTCAGAGTGAGGAAGTAACTAGTAAACTAGCCTGTGTCAGACCTTGCAGAGAATGAGCGGCAGAGAGCCAGGGGTGGTTGGGTCTGCCTGGTCCCAAAGCCTGAGCTTTCCCTGTGCATGCCCTTCAGGTTCCCAGGACCCTTCAGGTTCCCAGGACCCTCAGGTCCTTCAGGTTCCTAGGACCCTCATGGATATTCTCAGGTCCAAAAGGGTTAAGACATCTGTACATTACCTTTGCAAACTCACAGAGCCCATGACTCAGATTTGGAAGATAAAATGATGAAGGAACCGGGAGACTATCTCAGACTACAGCAAGTTCTAAAGCACGCGGGGCTCCTGGCTGAGCTGTATTCTGATCACAGCACTGGGAGGAGGTTGGAGAAGTTGATTGGGTTCCAATCATGGCTGCCTCCAGTGCCAGGGTAAGGAGATTGGACACTGAAGAGTGGGGAGTCTCAAGGAACTTTTCTTTAGTTTCCCCCCCAAATATTGTATTGCTTGCTTGCAGTGAGGGCTCCCCTGTCTCTGGGGTCATTGTAATGTGGAAGTGCAGGCCATCTGAACTCAGGGTGTCCTCCTCTTTGATGGCAGGACTCAACTGCCCCAAAGCATCCTTAGGGATATTACATTTTCTTCACAAGTCAAGCTAGTATGCTTCCTTTGAAGCCAGGCCAGTGTCCACGCTGCTCCCATTATTTGTCCCTGGGCCACCACTTCCTGCTCCACTGAGGACACTGCTTTGGATGCTGTGCTGGCCCTGGCAGGGATATGAACTTGACAATGCTTTACTCTGAGCTATTGCCTCTTGCCCCTGACAATGCTCACATTCTAACTGTCATGTGCCTCTAGGCCTCATGGATATCCCCTGACCACCTTCATTCCCCAGTGCCTCCCACTCCAGACCACTGCCTGCCACTGTCTCCGACTGGTCCAATCTCTGGTCACTCATTCTAAGCAGCATCTTTACCCGGTTGCTGTCAGGAATCAGCACCCAAGGGGCACTGCCATGGATGCAGCTACTGTCACTTACTTTACAATGAATTATCCTACTACAGAGGTTTCACAGCAGTACATGCTGGTTCAGGCAGGTGGGATGTTTCAGGTAACACCCACCATGTTCTACCATTTTTCCTCTCCAGGTTTCAGACCTTATTCCTAAGCTTGGCTCACTGATTATGGCAGATCTGTTCTCCCCTCGGGGTAGATTCTCTTCATGAAGATTCACATTCTTTCTTGAAATTTCATTCTGCTGGGTTATTCCTATCCCACTTCCCAGATGTGTTTGAAGATACATTGGCACCCTGATCTTAGCACTACTCGAGTTGTTTTCCTGGGAGGCTACCCAGCAACCAAGTTAAAGGTGGATAACAAAAGTGGAAAAGTCACATAATTCACATGCATTTTTCTCCTTATTTCAAAAATGTGCCATGTTTATTGTAGAGACTAGAAAATGCAGTAAAACAGTAGGAAGACAATGAATATCATTGGTAATGTTACAACCCCAAGATAAATGCAGTTAATCTTTGCTGAATGCCATTTCTCTTTATTTTGTGACCACTCTGTGCCTGGCATTGTGCTAAGCACTGGCAATAAAAAAAAAAACAAAACAAAAAAGAGTCCGTGCCTTCTCATAGACTGTTTTACAACCTGGTTTCTCCTTCACCTTATTTCATAATGCCTCTCTCTTTTATTCTTTATTGAAGATGACAAACAATTTTCTTATATTTTCTCTTGGATTCTGAATTAAATCACTTTCTCAGAATTGTCCAGATGTCTTTCTTTTTCCCTGCCTTGAAGCATTTTCTTCCTTTATTCTTCCACTTTATTCGCTCTCAGTCAGTGATTCAACAGGCTGTCATCCTCAGTATTTGTCAACAAACGTGGTGCATAAACTACCTTCCGCTCTCTCTGCCCCCTGGCAAGCTGCTGTGTCTCCCCTCTGTCTCTCCTCTTGGTGGAATGACCGCTCATCTTCCAGCACTCAGCTTCCAGGCAACACGTGCTCCATATACTGCATTTTGTGGAGCCGATGGCTTTTACTGCCACTAGCATCCGGTGCACTGCCCTGAGTTGCTGGATGAGGTGGGGTGGAGTGAGAAGCATTATCGTCCTCAGTATGCACTGTTCCCACTGTGGCTCTTCCCAGTCTACATAAAGGGTTTCCCTGGTGCAGCTGAGAATAGTGTATGTTAGAGGGAGCCCCTTCTAGCTGTGTCCTGAGAGATGCTGTGTGTAGGTGCAGTACTGACATCAGAAGGTTGTGTCCTGAGAGGTGCTGTGTGTAGCTACAGAAGTGACATGAGAAGGTGCCTCTTCACAAATCAGCACCCAAGGACTAAATGGGAAGCCAGCTGCTTAGCTCCTGGATTAGGTCAAAGATTGGATCATGTCTGAATTTGGGGGTAGATAATGAAAAAAGTAAAAGTGTCTCTTTTTGAGGTAACTTCTGTTCCATAGAGTGAAGCCTGGCTAGGTTTTCTTTCTATGTGGTTTCAAATCCATTACAGATAGTAGAAATTTCTCTCATTTCTGGGATTAGGTTGTCAGTTCATCCTCATAGTCTCTATTGTTATTTTCAATTTCTTCTTTTCTTTGTCTTCATTCATATTTGAATGTCTTCAATTCATATTTTAATGCATACTTGGAAATTGGGAGAGACATTCATACTCCATTGTAGGTACTTGTCTTGCTTCCTAGTAATAGTTGTAGTTACTTTACTGGGCACCTATGTGCCCAATATTTTTCCAACTGTTTTATTTATGTTATCAGTTTGATTCTAATCTTACAAGGAAACTATTATTATGTCCATATTACAGATAAATAATCTAAGGCTGAGACGTTAATAAAGGATTTGCCCAAAAGACACTGAACTTGTAAGTGCACAGCCTAGATTCAAATCTAGGACTCTCTCACAGCAAAGCTCTTGACATTTCTTCAGTCTCTTGACATCTTTAAGATTAATTATCACATGGCATTAAGACTGAGCTCATGCAAAATTTCCACTGATATCTGGCTTTGTTGTATTGCAGTTAAAGGATAAGACCATTCTCTCACTTTAACCCTCCCTTCCTTCCTTCCTTCCTTCCTTCCTTCCTTCCTTCCTTCCTTCCTTCCTTCCTTCTTTTTTCCCTCCCTCCCTCCCTCCCTTCCTCCTTCCTTCCTTCCCTTCCTTTCCTTCCTTTCTCTCTCCCACTCCTTTTATCTCTTTCATTTTAGGCTCTCATTCTTTGACTCCATGAACCTATATTACCTGTTCGCTACAT